>JBCNJP010014277.1:0-11164 GCA_039602395.1 Deinandra increscens subsp. villosa | reverse complement strand
ACAAGATCATGTCAAACTAGGTCTGGCCGAACTAGGTCCGAACCTGAAGTTCGGACTGGCCGAACCTGAGGTTCGGCCGAAGCTCGGCCAGCTGGGTATAAATATGTGTTTGGTCTTTGTAATGAGTAGGTTCTGAGCGTGTGAGCATATCTTAAGTGTGTGTTTCTGAGTGTGTATTCTCTGAGTTCTATTTCTGAGTGTTTACTGGTTGTAATTGTTCATTCGTTGATCAATAAAACAATCGGTTAATTACGTTTCGATGTCCGATTAGCTAGATCGAGTAGACGATCCGATGCTCACGCATTTTCAAGTGGTATCAGAGCTTTCTGGTTCACTCTACTGATCTGTGGTTGCTACTTTCGGATTTTTGAAGCGTTTTTCGTGTTTCTCGAGATTGTTTTTGTGATTTTCATCATTTCTATCGAGTGTTTGGTGTCAAACTTGTTTGTAAACCATTTTCTATCAGTTTTTCAAATTCACAGTAACAAGTTTCGTCAAAATCAATCCATTTTCGTGCGTTTTTTGAAAAATGAAGTCGAAGTTCGGAGGTAACTGGTCAAGTTCGGAGTAACTGCTCCGAATTTCGAGTTCGGACAGCTTTCGGTCAGAGTTCGGAGTTGTTACGGTCGAAGTTCGGTGTGGTTCAAGGTTCGGAGCTAGATAGGTGTTACTTAGGAGTTCGGCCTTTTGTGTTTGTTTCGGAGCAAGTTCGGACATAGTTCGGACTTTGGATTTAGGTTCGGACAGAGTTCGGAGGTCTGTGATAGGTTCGGAGCAGGTTCGGTCACCAGAATCTAGTTTTTCACGATGTCTGAATTTCACGCGTTTGCTGCAATGCAAAGTGCCATGCAAACCATGCTGAATTTTGATAATGAAATTGGAACAAGTCAGAAAGTTCCCAAATTGTTAAAGCTTGAAGATTATCAAAATTGGAAGAAACGATTTTCTGCTTATGTTAGCACAAATGACATTGATTTATGGATTCCAATTCGAAAATTGTATGAACGACCAATGGAAGATGGAGATCTTAAAGAAATTCAAGAATTCGATGCTGCTGAAAGAAAAAGTTATGAGCTTGAAAAGAAAGTTTATGGTTATCTTACTATGCCGTTACCTACTGAATTGCTTCATCAATTTAGCACTTGCAAGAAATCTAAGCAATTGTGGGATGCCTTATCCACAAGATGTGAAGGAAATGCTGATTATAAGAAGAGTCGAAAGAAAGTCTTGAATAAAGAATTTGATAATTTTCAGAATTATGACAATGAAAACATTACTGCTCTAGTTTCAAGATTTTCACATTTGATTAGTGAATTGAAGGTTGTTGGAATTGAAAAATCTGATGCGGATTTAAAGGAAAAGATCATGGGAGCGTTACCTAAAAAATGGGAAAATTATGTTTTATTGCTCACTCATGACAAGGATTATTCTACCATGACATATCACGAGCTTACTGGAAAACTTCATGCTCGAGAAATGGAAATGTTGTATTCTAAAAAATCAACTGCTACTATGCAACATCCTGAGTTGTATCATGGTGAAAATACAGCAAGCATGAATGCTAAAGCTAAACCAAGTCTGAGTTCTGCACCAAGTACAGCCTTCTTGACTGGAATTTTTTATAATCCGGAAAGCAAGTCTTCATAGGGTTGTAGCTTTACAATTCCAAATTTTTCAAATCAGAATGCTTTTTCAGTAGAATCAACAAATGATTGTGCCAAAATGATTTCTGCATTGATTTCATCATCCTTTGGATTGATTCTCAAAAATGTTGCTGATGCAAAGTTAACCAATGAGGATCTTGATGCTCTTGATGATGATAACTAACCGAATTGGATGTATCTTGGCAATATGCTATGTTGTGTCAAAGATCTAAAAGATTCTTTAAGAAACATGGAAGGAATATTTCTGGTGATAAGTTGGGTTTTGACAAGTCCAAATTAAAGTGTTATAAATGTTCACAACTTGGACATTTTGCTAAAGATTGTCATCAGGCACATGCAAATAAGTCTGGTGTTCCTCTATCACCAAAGCCTGGTTTTACTCAACCATCTACTAGTAACACAAGCAAGACCACAGCTTTGATTGCTCAAAATGATGGTGTATATGATTGGGGTCAACAGTTTGGGTATTGTGACATCCGAGAATTTCAAGGTTAACTTCCGTTAGACAATTTTCGTTAGTTACGTTATAAGTGTTAACTTAGTAACTAATGCTTAACTAGGCCGAATACGTCCACGACCTTTGGTTGATCACCGAACTCGTCCATATGTGTTATGTGTTTATTTATTTATTGTTATTATGTGCAACGTGTTTAATTAATTTTGTAAATTGGCCCTTTTGGCTGCCAGCGAAACTACCGAGCGAAACTGTAGATTCGCTCGGTAGCCAAACTTTCGATTTACACGAATTCAGAGTCAGTTTCGCTTGGCCAGCGAAACTGCCAGCGAAACTAGCTCCTGACCTATATATTTTATAAAACCCTAATCTTCTCATTTTACTTACACCATTTCTCAAAAACACACACACACACTCTCCTGAATTCTGGTAAGCCGAGAAACACCACGAGCCGTCGTGATCTCAGCCTCGAGACATCACCCATTCGGATCCTAGATCAAACCGTGAGTCTCCAAAAACCATTTTTATGCCTTTTCTATGTGTTTTCTTAAAAAGCATGCTTAGATCTTCATGAAATCGTGTATGCTTGTAGTATGATGCTTAGGAATGCTAGATCTATCATAAAGTCTGTAACTTTACGTGTGAAATCAAGCCATAATGAAGATTCATGCTAGTTAGGTTAACTTTGTGCTAAAAATGAGCTTTAAGGTGTTTTTGGTGATTTGATGATGAAAACTTATGTTTAAGGTGTTAAAATTGCCTCTGTGATGTTGGTAAATGTTTATGCATGCTAGATATTGAATTACATGATATATGGAAGCTGTTAGATTGATTTTTGGACTGATTTACGGGTTTTTAGCGACTAGCGAAACTATGCACTCTTTAGGCGAAACTGTAGTTTCGCAAAACCCTTTGAATATTCATCCAGCGACACTATACAGCGAAACTATAGTGTCGCCTGTGAAACTAAGTAACGAAACTACCGAGCGAAACAACCATAGACCCTGTCCCTGAACGAAAGTTCAAACCAGTTTCGAGCGAAGCTATGCTAGCGAAACTGTGTCATCAGTTTCGAGCGAAACTAGCTAGCGAAACTGTGTCATCGGGTATTCCCTAGCGAAAGTGCTGCCCGTGCACATAGCGAAACTGTAGCGAAACTGTGTAGCGAAACTGTACCAGACCAAAACCCAAACTTGTGCAACTTATTTTAATGTTATGCCATGACTTACATGATTATGCAATAATGAAACATGCTTTGATTTCTGAGTTATGTGAACCCTCGTTTATGATCAACCATCGGTGTCGTGTGTCGGTGTGTCATGTCATAGTTCCAACGTGCTATGTTATGGGCCATAGTGACGTAAGTTAACTATTAGACACAAAACTAATACTTAAGACCTAAACGTGTTCTTAGGTCTTCGTTAAGCAAACAATACTTGGATTACTTAGCAAGTGTAGCAGTGCAACCAAAGGTGAGTGTCACTAACCCGTTTACTGTGAGCCCGTTTGGGACACACTGAATAACTTAATGAAAAACAATGCTGACAACCTTATGAGTGCTACGCACCTCTTTTATGAACTTGAAACCTTATGAGTGCCACGCACCTCTTTGATAAACTTGAAGTGTTTTATGGGAAACACTTGTAGAACTTAAACAAACTATTTCTGAAACAAAATTGAAAACATTTTGAGATTCATGAGAATCCGATAAACCGTTTTAATATGGCTAGTGTAGGTTAAAGTCTAAACTACATGATATCACATGATCTCTAAGGATTGCCTTTTAACTGAAAAAGTCCTCAACTTAATTGTGCCATTAATTGTAAAGCGAGGGGATGTTGGGTAGATCTATTGGAGTTTGACAAACTCCGCCTCGTGACACTGGAGGTGCACGGAGGTACAATATCAGCCTATCTGACCGTGATCCCGAGAGGACACGGGGGAGGCAAAGCCGCGATGACGTATGTCCGCAAAACAAAATAGATGATGGCGATGCCACTACAATACTTATTAGTCAGCTTTGGTACAAACTTCCTTAGTGCATGGAACAACGGATTAGCTACCCGCGATATCGGTTGAGCACTTTAATTTTACAAAACTAGTACATACCCGATAACGCATGTTACGGACATTACTTTTACTAAATCACGCTACTATGATTATGGACTGGTGTATTATCACTGGGCATTGCTTTTCACAAATAAATATTACATAAGTATATGTTGACACAATTATGATTATGAGACCGGGCCACTGCGTGACAAGCCCACTGTGAACTCACCAACCATTAGGTTGACACTTGCGTGGTCTAATCTTATGCAGATCGCTGAGGAGTATCCGGAGCGGGTTGGCATGGCACATGAAGATATTTTACTTTTGTTTAAACCAAATTGGGAATTTAAAACAATGATTTTGTAAAGCACGTGGTTAGTGCTAAGACAATTTTTTTCCGCTGCGTACTTTGAGACTTTAATTTATGACATATGTTTGGACTAACTCTGATTCGTTTAGTATTTGTAACTAATGGTTGTGGTCCTGGTTTGCTCGCACCCCTTAACGGTATAAACTCCGTTAGTGGTTAATTGGGGGTGTGACAGGTATGATTCATCTGCGTTGATAGTTACTCATGATCAACAAGAAGATTTTTGTTCAGAAACTAGTTCCAATACTAGTTCAATTCCAAGTTCTTATGAATCTGCTGAAAATTTGGAGAGTCTGATGAAAGAAAATGCTTTATTGATGAATAAAGTTCAACAACTGTCTGAGGCATTTGATGTGATTAATTCAGAGTTGAAGATTTCTAAAGATCTTGACAAGGAGTTGACATTAAAGAATGAGTATTTGACCATGGAAATCCAAACATTGAATGAAGTTTTGGAAGCTTTGAAGCAAGATAAGAAGAATGTTGAAATTTCAAAGGCTAAGATTTCTGAAGAACGGGATGAGTTGGTAAAAGATGTCAATAAATGGAAGGATGAAGCTGAAGATACAGCTGCTGATTTTAAGAATTTGTTTGATAAATCAAAAGTCAAACTTGATCTGCTTACAAAGAATGTTGAAGAGTCAAATGCTAAGATTGAAGCATATCAAGTTGACATGGGAAAGTTGTTGGAGGAGAAGCGAGAGTTAGTTCGTGTCAATAAAGTTCAAGCCGCAAATTTGGAGATTCAAAAGAGAAACGAGGATAAATTGAAGAAGGAATTACATGAAGGACTTGATAATCTGCGTTTGCAAAAATTTGAAACTCACAAGGTTGCAAAGCGATTGATTGCTAAAGAAAAAGAATTTGCTGAAGCTCAACAGCAAATTTCTGATCTGAAGGTTCAAGTTCTTGATGCTAATCGATTGCTTAATAATGTTTCAAATTCTCAAGTTTTCACAAGCTTCTTAGCTAATGATGCGAATTTTGAGAAAATGTTCGATAAGACTGTTTCACCCCCTGGTCATATCAAAGAAGCTGTCAAAGAAGTGAAGGAACAAATTGAAGAATTTGATTATTCTAAGGTTTCGTCATCTACTGCTGAGTATGAGAAAGGTGTGCCGAAGAAGAAGAACAGGAAGAATAAGAAGAAGAAGGAAAAGACATCTGAGGTTTCTCCTGCACCAAAGTTTGTATCTGGTTCATCGTCTGCTGATAATGAGAAGTCAGCTACTTCTAGTGACAAGCTTCTGTCTCAACCTGGGTTTGATGAAAAGATCTTTTATGATCAAAAGAATGTTACTGAAGTAAAAGCTGAATTTTCTCGATTAGCAAAGAATGGACATTGTTCTTCTGAGGAGAAGATTTCTGGAAAACATGAAGGATTGGGTTTTCGCAGGATGCAAAACAAAGCTGAGAAGGTTCCAGCATCATCATCTCAAGATTTGAAGAAATTAAAGATGAAGCAAGTAAAGAAGGAAGTTTTTCAAGCTGATAAAATTCAACCCGAGCGGTTTTACAAACTCAAGGGTTCGGATCAATTATTTTCTGACAAAGAATTTCCACTTCATTGTGTTGATGCTCGGAAGATTGCTGAGGTTTTTGTGAAAGCAACCATTTCTTCTGAAAGTTCTCAATCTCTAAGCCCTACATCCAAATGGGTACATGATCACAGGAATCAGGTATATGATTCTCATTCTGATCATGTTCGAGATATTCATGTGTGTTCTTCGCAGGTACATCAAAGATGGGATAAAACAACAAGAATTTGTTATATTTGCCGTCACCCAGGGCATATAGCAAAAGACTGTCCATCACCTGCTGTTTCGCCACAAAGATTTCAAAAGAAATCAGTTTTTGGTAAACCTGCCACCACAAGGTTCTTTGATGAACAAGGCAGAGTTTTTGATGAAGTTGAGTCTACATTTTATCATAAACAAAACCGTTTTGTTCCAATGTTTTCAAAAGCTAAAAATGTAGTTTCCTCATCACAGTCACCTGTGATTGTTTCATCAAAAACTGAATTACCAAAACAACAACAATGGAAACCTAAGGTGGTTTCTAAGCAAAACAAGGACACTGGTCGATCAGAAGCGATTCGCTTCGGGTCATTTTTGGACTAATTAGTTTGACCAGTGTGCAGGTACTTCTAGAAGACCTATCGACGATTGCTAAGTTGTTGATGGAGGAGTATTCTGCTTAATTTAAATTTCATGATAATTCTTTCTAAATCTGCAAGTTTTCTGCAATTCAAATTTGCAACCTATCCGTGCTGATTGATCACTTTTCTTTGTTTACAAAGTTTTTCTCAAAAATACCAAAAAATAGAGTCTTGTTTTTGTGTAAAATGAAAATCCAAAAATAGAGTTTTCATTTTAAGGGGGAGAATTGTACGTAAGGGAAGTAAGGGGGAGTAATTGATTTTCATGCATGTTATGGGGAGAAGGTGAATACATGCCAAATATATAGAATTGTGAGAAATTGATCATTGGGAAATGATGGTACATTGGCTTACGTTTCTGACTCATGAATAGAGTAGATGAAAGAGCCATAAGATCATTGTGTGATATGCTTGGTAGGCTCGGCAAATCAGAAAGTATTCAGATGTGATATACACTAAATACTAATGCTTGACCAAGTGGATAACATCTTGATGCATATTTCATGACACAAAAAGAAAAATAAGTGTGAAATTTCAAAATGAGAAGTCACTGTGTATACATGTGTTCATTTTGCAAAGATTTAAACTTGTTTGATTTTCTTTATTTTGTCAAACGATCGGACTTTCTCCGCGTATCGAAAGATCGACCTGATCGTTGTTCGTTTGACATTCTGCTTTATCTTCTTTGGTGTTTCGTATAACTCTTCGGACTTTCTCTGCGTGTAGGGAGTACCGACCTGATTGTTGTTGAGTTATACAATTTCAACTTGTTTTATTTTCTTATTTTGTTAAATCCGAGGCCTTATCTGCGTATCGAAAGATCGACCTTAAGGTAGACGATTTAACGTTCTTATTTCTTTTTACATGGAACACAGTTGACTATATCATGAAAATATTATGCATTGTGAAAATTCACAAGTTCTGTCACACAAAAGGAAAAAGAAAAGAAAAGCTGAAAATGTCTGATTATGTCTGATAGTGTGGGATACACTGGTCAAAACAAATCTAATCAATACTTTAACATATCCAAATGTTATGAGTATGATTCTGACTGAGTTTAAGTTGGACAAATTATACCAGCAATTGGCATGACTTATGTGTTTCGATTAATCAAAATTGAAGTGCAGTTCAGTGTGTTATGTTCAATATGATCCCATATAGTGATCTTTCTTATACCAAAAATAGCGTTTGATTTTGTATTGCAATTTCATTTCATTTCAGAAAAGAACAAAAAGATTTTCGGTGTGTCTTAACATAAACTGTCAAAAAGTCAAAAAGATTTTGTTTCTGCTTTATTTTAGATCTGATCAAGACGTGATACAAATCATTTTCAAAATCATATCTTGGAGTCTCGAAGAGACGTTTTGCGTCAAGATTATTTTAAATGTTTGAGCAGGTTGCTATGTGCAAGTTATCACAACTTCAAGTCTTCTGAAGATGTTGATGAAAGACCAGAGATACACTAAAATGTCATCAAGTATTCAAGATCAAGTTACGATCAAGTTGAGGAGGATTTTGTTTGAAGTTTCTTTTCATTAAACGAACGGATTCTACACTTGAGGGGGAGCTTGATTGAAGATACAAAGTTGATGATATTGAAGGGATACTGCACACGACGAGGGGGAGTTTGTTGATACCTGATATGTGCGTCGTGTGAAGTATCAAACAAAGTACAAGATCATGTCAAACTAGGTCTGGCCGAACTAGGTCCGAACCTGAAGTTCGGACTGGCCGAATCTGAGGTTCGGCTGAAGCTCGACCAGCTGGGTATAAATATGTGTTTGATCTTTGTAATGGGAGGCTCTGAGCGTGTGAGCAAATCTTAAGTGTGTGTTTCTGAGTGTGTATTCTCTGAGTCTGTATCTGAGTGTTACTGATTGTAATTGTTCATTTTGATCAATAAAACAAATTGTATGTAAGGGAAGTAAGGGGGAGTAATTGATTTTCATGCATGTTATGGGGAGAAGGTGAATACATGCCATATATATATAAAATTGTGAGAAATTGATCATTGGGAAATGATGGTACATTGGCTTACGTTTCTGACTCATGAATATAGTAGATGAAAGAGCCATAAGATCATTGTTTGATATGCTTGGTAGGCTCGGCAAATCAGAAAGTATTCAGATGTGATATACACTAAATACTAATGCTTGACCAAGTGGATAACATCTTGATGCATATTTCATGACACAAAAAGAAAAATAAGTGTGAAATTTCAAAATGAGAAGTCACTGTGTATACATGTGTTCATTTTGCAAAGATTTAAACTTGTTTGATTTTCTTTATTTTGTCAAACGATCGGACTTTCTCTGCGTATCGAAAGATCGACCTGATCGTTGTTCGTTTGACATTCTGCTTTATCTTCTTTGGTGTTTCGTATAACTCATCGGACTTTCTCTGCGTGTACTGGAGTACCGACCTGATTGTTGTTGAGTTATACAATTTCAACTTGTTTTATTTTCTTATTTTGTTAAATCCGAGGCCTTATCTGCATATCGAAAGATCGACCTTAAGGTAGACGATTTAACGTTCTTATTTCTTTTTACATGGAACACGTTTGACTAAATCATGAAAATATTATGCATTGTTAAAATTCACAAGTGCTGTGACACAAAAGGAAAAAGAAAAGAAAACCTTAAAATGTCTGATTATGTCTGATAGTGTGGGATACACTGGTCAAAGCAAATCTAATCAATACTTTAACATATCCAAATGTTATGAGTATGATTCTGACTGAGTTTAAGTTGAACAAATTATACCAGCAATCGGTATGACTTATGTGTTTCGATTATTCAAAATTGAAGTGCAGTTCAGTGCGTTATGTTCAATATGATCCCATATAGTGATCTTTCTTATACCAAAAATAGCGTTTGATTTTGTATTGCAATTTCATTTCATTTCAGAAAAGAACAAAAAGATTTTCGGTGTGTCTTAGCATAAACTGTCAAAAAGTCAAAAAGATTTTGTTTCTGCTTTATTTTAGATCTGATCAACACGTGATACAAATCATTTTCAAAATCATATCTTGGAGTCTCAAAGAGACGTTTTGCGCCAAGATTATTTTAAATGTTTGAGCAGGTTGCTATGTGCAAGTTATCATAACTTCAAGTCTTCTGAAGATGTTGATGAAAGACCAGAGATACACTAAAATGTCATCAAGTATTCAAGATCAAGTTACGATCAAGTTGAGGAGGAGTTTGTTTGAAGTTTCTTTTCATTGAACGAACGGATTCTACACTTGAGGGGGAGCTTGATTGAAGATACAAAGTTGATGATATTGAAGGGATACTGCACACGACGAGGGGGAGTTTGTTGATACCTGATATGTGCGTCGTGTGAAGTATCAAACAAATTACAAGATCATATCAAACTAGGTCTGGCCGAACTAGGTCCGAACCTGAAGTTCGGACTGGCCGAATCTGAGGTTCGGCCGAAGCTCGGCCAGTTGGGTATAAATATGTGTTTCATCTTTGTAATGGGAGGCTCTGAGCGTGTGAGCAAATCTTAAGTGTGTGTTTCTAAGTGTGTATTCTCTGAGTCTGTATCTGAGTGTTACTGATTGTAATTGTTCATTTTGATCAATAAAACAATCGGTTAATTACGTTTCGATGTCCGATTAGCTAGATTGAGTAGACGATCCGATGCTCACGCATTTTCAATAGGTATACTTTCACTTCATCATCATACCTCCTAGAGATGATTCTTCTCCTTTCAACATGGACATCTCTGTATTCATCATCCTCATTAATCACTTTTCCTTTTCCCTTCTTAGCCACTGACTTCATTCTCTTGGTGGGTGATTTTTCTGGTGACTTGGGTGGAGATGAGGGTTTTGGGGGTTTGTTTAGGTGAGGATATGGAGATGCAAGAGTATGACCATTTCTAGGTTGTGGTATAAAGGGTGTGAAGTTGTCTGTTCTAAACTTTGGTGGAAGAGTCTTTAATGTTACATGTTTAGGAGGCTTTACAGGTCTACTAGTTCTAGGAGGGTTTCTTCTGGGTTGCTGTGAGGCTAGGGTTCTGTTCAGATTAGAAAATGCACCTGGTGGTATTGGTTCACCTATAACCTTTGAGATTTTGTTCTATTCAAGTATGGTATTTGAGTATTTGATTCTCAAGCTATTAATACCAGAAGGATTGATCTTTTTTTGGGTCCTCCCCCCTCATCTTAATGAAATAGCATTTGAGAAGCTTGAGTTCTTCTTCCTCTGTCATAGGGTTTTCGAGGATCATCTGTATCTCTTCTTCCCTTTTTATCTTCTCCTGCCTTTCATCAGCATCTATCTTTTCCTTCAGTTTTAATTCACCATCCTCTTGAACAACCATGGACATCATATCACATAACTGATTAGCAGTCATTAAATTTGCTTGTTCAAGAGTTGCCCATCCCCTGGCTATGATAATATCTCTGAATTGTTGGTCCTCACTGATCTTAATCAGTTCTAATGATGGTGTTTTGAGAA
>JBCNJP010014276.1:0-11164 GCA_039602395.1 Deinandra increscens subsp. villosa | reverse complement strand
AACCGCTCCCCAAATTTCTGAAGGGTCTCAAAACGGTCTCTGGGTCAACCTCGGTGATAATAGTCTCGACAGCAATCTCAACATGAGGGCTCATCAGAATCGTCCGACACTCTAGGGTGAAGTGGCTGAGCAGCTGTTCGTGGAAAGAGTGTGGCTTCGGTCCCTGGTAACGGGCTCCGTGGCGAGTCAGGAGGAACATAGCCCATCGACATGGGGGTGTAGACTGGTGAAGGGGGTGCGAGCTCGTGCTCGTGATCATGCTCGTGCTCGGATTCAGATGATATGCAAACGACCTCAGATGAAGCCATCTCTACGATAACACGTTTCTAAGATGGAGCAATGTTAGTAACATTTTAATAGCATTTAACGAAGTAATAACATAAATAAGCTAACACATATATCAAGTAAGTTATCATAAGATAATATATAGTCCAGGTTTTGTTTTTGTTTGTTTGTGAAATCTAGTTTGCTATAACCACGGCTCTGATACCAATATGTCACACCCTGGTCAATGAGGGGCGTGAATGGATGGAATCATAGTCATGGGTACAAGAAACATCATCTACTTCATTAATCATTAATAATAAACTTACATATCGTTTGGTTGTAGCAGGAAAGCAGTGGCGATATGCATAAGTTTTACAAAATAAACAAAGTCTTAATTTCGGAATTACTCAAATATTAATTAAGATAGTAATGGACTACGACTTCGGGATTTGCAGGCCCGTTATTTAAGGTTTGCCCCATTTGCATGCCTGGTGGAATTCACCTACTTGAGAAATACATGATTTTAAAGAAAGGTCAACATATTGTTGGTGAGTGCACAGGTTTTAAGACTCTACAAATAATTTGTAAACAGTTTTGTATACAAGATATTAAAAGGGATTACCCTCTTTGCTGTATGATCTCACGTTAACCTTGATTTCAAAAACTAACCGTTTTACCCACTCATGGTATCTCGCCAAAGAAATACCGTAAATAACAGAATAACTGGCATGTACTTACTGACGAATCAAAGGTGTCATGACTGGAGCTACCAGTCATAAGCAGGGTTGTCAACCCAAATAGAGCTATTCACTACCTATCGTTTGGTACATAACTAATTGAAATCAATTAATAGTGGGATTTGGTTTACATGATGTTATATAACGAAATGCACAAAAGTTGGGCAGTAATAGAACATGTAACTATACGTTTAACAGTTAAACCATAATATCAAGTAAAAATGTTTGTTTGATCATGATTTATCCCCCATAGTATGAAAACAGTTAGAAAGGAAAGGGCCGTGAAACTCACCTGATCAAATGGAATGGTGAAATGAACTGGAAAAATGCAAGCAAATAGTGCCCTAATATATAAACAGAACATTTGCATAAGGGTCTGATTCATTTGAGTATCAGTTCATCACCCAAGTGATTAACGGTCAAGTCTTGATGTAATAATTTCGTTTGTGTTTTGTTTGAAAAACCTGACAAGGTGTTTACATTCATTTTTGCAATAAGAGTTGCAGAAATTTTATGAATAGAAACTTAAATAAAATATTAGAAATCAAGTCTTGAATATTGGTTTAAATAATAATACATTTCAGTATTTTTATTATTCGATCGCATGAGTATATTTTAATGGAAAAATTGAGTCAAATAATCCCAACTTTTCACTTTTTGCAAATAATAATCCCACCTTTAGATTTAGCAACTGACATTCCCAATTTGTCAACATTTTGCAAATAACAGTCCCGCCGTTAAAAAAATCTAACTCCGTTAATAGATGCTGACGTGGAAGCTGATGTGGAAATTTTTTTAATTTTTTTTCTTCTTTTTAATCCCAACTTTTCACATTTTTGCAAATAATAATCCCATCTTTAAATTCATTATGTTTGACTTTTTGGAGTCAAACTTCATGTATTTTGACTCAAAATTGGACCCGAATTTGAGTTTGTTTGTGTTTGTGATTGATTCCAATAGTTATAGTTTATCAAAACGAATCTACCGTAGGTTACGAAAACAATTTTCATTGAGTTTTGTTCATAATCGCGAAATGGGGGTGGTGAACATGTTCTTGAGCTCATTAATGGTAAAATCTTTAATCCTTAACGGTTTTCTGCAAGTCATGTTCCATTAGCTTCGGTTTGAACTCGTGAATTCAATGGTACAATCGGTTTCGAATTTCGTTCATGTTTGTGTGATTCACCATTGATGAGCTCTTGAAGAACACCATTCTTTGATAATGGTGAATCACACAAACATGAACAAAATTCGAAACCGATTATACCATTGAATTCATGAGTTCAAACCGAAGCTAATGGAACCAGACTTGCAGAAAACCGTCAAGGATTAAAGATTTCACCATTGATGAGCTCAAGAACACGTTCACCACCCCCATTTCGCGATTATGAACAAAACTCAATGAAAATTGTTTTCGTAACCTACGGTAGATTCGTTTTGATAAAGCATAACTACTGGAATCAATCACAAACACAAACAAACTCCAATTCAGGTCCAATTTTTTAGTCAAAATACATGAAGTTTGACTCCAAAAAGTCAAACAGAACGAAATTGGCCAAAATTGAGCTCGGATTCGACCCAAAAGTGCGTATAATCAAAGCTGGCATCGCACGTGTCACTCGTCTGATTGTTTCGCGGATTTGATGGTGGCGATGGGGTGGTTGTGGTGGTGGAGTGGTGGTGAGGTGGTGGTGGTGGTGAGGTGATGATGACTAGATATTGAAAAAAAAAGATAAATTAAAAAAAAAATCCACATCAGCTTCCACGTCAGCATCTGTTAACGGAGTTAGATTTTTTTAACGGCGGGACTGTTATTTGCAAAATGTTGACAAATTGGGAGTGCCAGTTGCTAAATCTAAATGTGGGATTATTATTTGCAAAATGTTAAAAGTTGGGATTATTTGGCGCAATTTTTCCTATTTTAATTAAATTCTCAAATTGCGACAAGTCATTAAGTTAACTTTTTTATTACAACTTTAGTTATAATTTATAGTCGAATAAATAGTTTAAACTTGTAAGAAATAATTATGTCTAATTATTTCATGTTACGATGTCACATTTATACAACTATGTATATTGGTGAAAATAAATAATAATGCTATATTTATTTTACCTATGTAACTATACACATATGTGTTTTGGTTGAGGTTTTATATTTATTGTCTAAAAATTATAATCAACTATCTTAATGAGTTTTGGAACTCATACTTTTTAAGAATTCTTTTGAAAAATCTTCTTAAGTTAGATAAATAATTATCTAGAATTTTTATCGCATCGTAAAATAAGATGCTACGTTTATTCCTTTGAAACGCGTATAATTTAAACAAGATGCATACCCCCCCCCCCCCCCGCGCGTTGCGGCGGGTAGCTTCTTTTTTAAAGTGTATTTTTTCATTGTATCATATTTTCATGTCAATCACTTTCATTCATACAATATCATATTAAACGAGTGTTTACATATTCTAATTCATTAGCATTGTTCACATAAAGAGATGTACATTATAAAGTTATGTAGCAACTTGGTGAAATGTCTTTTACTTGAGAATAAGTGTAGAACTTTTGGGTAATTAAAGCTGCAGAAATATGATATAGATATAGTGACCAAAAGTGCAGCAGTGTTATGAAAAGCTAATTCCAAAAACTACATACATGTACATATACCTAATATCAATTGTCAGTATTACGAAAGTAAAAGACAATAGAGAAACTAACCTTTGAAAGCAATAGTAGAAAACACACGAAGAACCTAGAGCGGATACATTAAAAGGTAAGGAAATTGAACATAAGAGGTAGAGTAAATAAAAAGTAAATCCAAAAAACTATATACATGTAAGAGACAAAGGAAATATAAGAAAGTGATGTTAAATAGAATACATTGCAGAACCTACAAATATATTAATATGTAAGGACCAACATAATTTTTTAAAATCCCACTAATCAGTTATGTCACTTAAAGAACAAAGAAGGGTTAAGATAATAGACAATCTGCGGTCAGTAAACCAATAATTTAAGACACAAAACATGAAAAGGAAAGTAAAAGTTTTCTTTTTGTTCTCATCATGAAACAAATTTCATTTTGTATGCATTTAAATTGGTCTTTGTTGTTATTTCATACATACCATAAGAGCTTGCAGTTTTGACTCATCACTTATAAATGGGTTGATTTGGGTTGTATTCTTTTAATCTCAAATGGATGAAATAAGAAGAGTTTTATCTACTAAAATTGGTCAGAGAAGATAAGAGTTGCAGAAAATAGATTTTTAATACATACTACATCTTAAATTGTTTTTACCCAAAGATTTACATTTTTATTGTAACAATATAAGCAAATTAATTATCAAACAAAAAAAAGGTAAATAATAGAGAAAAACTTTGTGGGTCAATCCAACCCGGACTGATTCGACCCCAACCAGAAGTTCCTTTTCGACCTGAGCCCGTTACATGACCTGTCCTCTTGCCATCTCACATACAATCATCTATATAATATTTTTTTCTTAAATAATAACACCAGATAGATATCTATTTATAAAAATGTCTGATTTAGTTAGATTTGTGTCAAATTGTTAGGTTAGAAAATTCAAGAACTCAATTGATTTTCTCATCACTGCAGCTAATGTACTCAAATAAACTGGACTTATATACAAACAAAAGCTTGAAAGGGAATGTTATGGTCAATTATGAGTTCCATCATTCAAAATAACATTGCCTTTATACAGATATAAACAACATTCTTCTAATAAAGAGGCAGAGGATTTAAAAACAAAGACTAAAATATGAAAGGAGTATAGCAACATGAAATTTATACATAGGCAACTTGGGTTAAAGAAATTTGTACGAAATTTAGAGTACACATTAGTAGGAACTTATCTTATGTGAGAAATCATATTGTGTAGAATCTGATTGTTTTTATGTGAGAACTTGTTTAAACAATCAGATTGTTTTAATGTGAGAAATCAACTTAGGTTAAACAATTGCAAAGGCCAAACAATATACATGAACTGTTTTAGAAATCAGATCATGTAAAAAATACTTAAACAATATAAACCCATAAACTTGATATTGATTCCCTCGTTATTTTGGACAAATCATAGTTTAAATAACTATATATATACATATATATTAGTATATTGTATCGGTGGTCACGTAATGAGATAGACAATTTTTCTTAACTTTAATCAGAACTGTAATTGTAACTTGGGATGTAAACATAATAGGAATCTTTACATGCATATATATGTAGCAATCCTTTAGTTCGTATCAGTCCTCATGTAAATGGTAAGTAAATAATAGTAGTTATATTAAATCTTATATTATAAAACAGTAGACACATATTTACAAAAGCTGGTTTCATAGGCAATTATTATATAATTAATTTACCAATGAATCACTTTAAGAAGAGAAATAAAAGGAGGAGCCAGAGACTAGTGAAATAAGAGATAACAGATACGATGATAACTTAATTCAATATTTAGTATATCTTTTACTACTTAAGCTTAAATAGTAGATATGATAAGTTTCAAGAATAAATAAGTAATGTTCATGCTATCTTCAAATGCTAAGTGAAAATATAGGGCACATTTTACGTAAAATTACACAATCAAAATCTATAACAGAGCAAATTAAACATGCTGCAACAAATCACATATAACAAATGCCCACATGCAGACCAAGAAACAACAAAATAAAACAAAAGGTGAAATTAAATTGAAAAAAGAAGAAAAGTACCAAAAACAACACCGTTGAATGTAGGCAAATTTTAGGCAAAATAATGGTTGAACAACAAACCCCAAATTCAAGAAAATCTCAGAGAAAACTACCGATGATTCCAGCAAGAATTCTGAGAGAACAGAAAGGAAGAAGAAACACACGTGTAACACTCTCACAAACTACTCTAAACAGTCCCGAAGAAGAAATCAAACTTGAAATCCCCAAATCACTAAAATAGATTCCTAAGAGTACAGTTCATTCAGAAGTTCTAAATCAAAACTCAAATCCCCAAATCACCAAAATAAATTCGAGAAGTTCAGACAATGCTTCTAAAAGGAGAATTTAAATCGAACATGGGGCAATGGAAAAGAACCTCGAAGAGTATACGACAATGTAAAAGAGGAACCCTAAATCGATTTGTAAATGTTAAAGTTATATAAGGGAATAGATACCTGGAGTGTTAATCGCTTTCATAGAAACTGATTGAACGTAGATGGAGAAGTGGCACAGCACCGTCAACAACCAATTGTGACTGTCGACCACCAAAGGGCAAGAGAGGGCGAGATTCAATAAAGTCGTTCTCCGATGAGAAATGAACAAGAGAGGGAACCAAAACCGATTGTGACCGTCGACCACCAAAGCTTTGTTAATTAGAGAGAGAACCAAAAGACTGAGATAGAATACAGGTTAGAGAGCCAATAAATGAGGTGGGTAGATGAAAAAATCTGGTGGAACGTGGAACCGTCATTGCCAACCAATCACCACTAACCATGTAGTAAAAGTGGACGGTTGGAGCAAACCCAATTAACATTGTGTTCCAGAGTTCATTTAGGAGGGAAAGGAAAGGAAATGGAAGAAGTCTAAAAAATTTCGTGTTTCTGAGTTTCACTTAAGGAGGGAAAGGGAAGGAAACAAAAAAAATTATGTTCCCGAGTTTCATTAAAGGAGAGAAAGGGAGAGAAAATTAGTTCATTTTCTATTGTTTTTCTTTCCTTCCAAATCGGAAGGATTTGGAAGGAAAGTAATCACTCCCCTTCTTTTCCTTTCTCTTCTTTTCCTTTCTCTTCTGTTGGTCCTCACTGATCTTTTACAGTGCAAATGATGATGTTTTTTAGAAGAAATCCAAAGAAATAACAACAAAGATGATTTCCAATAGCTAGAATGGATTTCTAGTAATGAACAATCACAACTTGAACCAAGATGATGATAAGAAATGATAACAAGCTACAATAATGTTATGAAAAGCTCCTAGCCGTCACCAAACTTACCAAAATGCAGATTTCTTGTATTAGGGTTCAAAGGTTTGCAAAAGTTACAAATGGCTGCACAAAGGCGGCAATTATATACTGTCCAGTAGACAGTTTCGCTGGTAGCTTCGCTGGCCAAGCGAAACTGTCACTGAGACAGTCTAAACTAGGTACCGAGCGAAACTCAGTTTCGCTCGGTAGTGTCGCTAGCTACCGAAATATACAAAAATACAAGATAAACTAATCTAAACTAGCTATCTAAACAAAACGATGAATTCCTCCCTACATTGATCTTCAATATTCCCCCTAGGGAGGGATTCAGCCTTTTGATCTTCACTCTTCAGCTCCGGCTTCATTCGGGCTTGGCATCTGGTTCAGATCAGTTTCCCCCAAAACGTTTGACTCTTCAGCAACGGGAATTTCAGTCTCTGATTCCCCCACAACATTTGTTTCAGTATCAACGGGGACCTCAGCAGGCTTCACAATCTTTTCAGTAGATTGGTCAACAGTGCTCCATGATCTATTCAATCGGTTTGCCAGGTCTCTGTCCTCTTCCATTCTGTCTTCACCTGCCCTGACCTTCTCTGCTAAATCCTGTATTTCCTTGACAATTCCCCGGGCTTTGTTGGCTACCCTCACAAACAGGTTAGCTTCTTCAACAGTGTCGTCTCCTGCCCCACATCTTATAGGATTTTCACATAGAGTCTTCAAATCATCATTATTGAAGGAGAACACTTGCATGGGGTCAAACAATCTAATCTCATCATTTTCTCCTATTCTTAGCACAGCTTCCCCGGTTTGGTTGTCGTAAAACCACTTTTTGAAATTTTGCAGCCTTGACGGTTCTTGATCTGGTATTCTGATCCTGCTCATTGTCTTTGCTGGCTTGAATTTAAGATGAACTTTGGGCTTCCCTGTTGCCTCATCAATTTCAGTCTTAGACTTAATTCTTTGACCTTTCATGTATCCAAAAGACACGAAGTCGTCTTTTGCAGCTTGCTGCAAATTTTTCTGCAAGTTGCCAGCCCTTTCACTTTTATCTGCATCAATTAAGGGGAGCTCAGACAGCCTTCTTAGATCCCATCTGGGCAGGGTCTTGAACTTATCACGTTTGTGAAGATATGAAATGCTACCCCCCCCCCCCTTCTCTTAATCATGAAAGCACGAACGACTGCATTGAATTTCCAGCTTATTATGTGACGATCAGACTCTTTTCTTCTGGGTTGAGAGATGTTTTGAAATAAAGGAGTCTGATCCACAAGCTCAGGTTTTGTGAACCATTCATCTCGGTTCAAGTTAATAATTTCTTCACTGACCGAGCTGATCTTCGCCTGATAAGTAAGTGAGTTTTCTTTCAAATAATAGTCTGCAGGCTCAGAAAGAACATCAACTTTGTAACATTTGTAAAATATTCGATTGAGAAATCCGACCCGTTTTGAATTTACGCGATTTACCGTTTTGTAAATTACTGAAAACCGGAAGAATTTTAGGGTGTTTACACCCCAATTAATGGATCTAAATGATTTATAGCCAATTTTCGAAAGCGAGTACTTAATTTCAATCAATTGGAATCAAATTGGATGTCTCGTACTGAAAGTAAAGCAATTTCGGGTTTTTACGCAAATTCGGTACACGATCCGTCGTTTACCGGGAATCTCATAATTGGTCACCGTATATCAAATTAAACATTTTTATGTGTCTAATAATCAATTATAATGTCACGAGTCATTACACACTTGTTCGAGTCGCGAATTGTTGGTGAATTGCCCAAAATCGATACGTACGCCAAAACCGACCAAAATTGCATGTTTTAACCTAAATTGTGCACACGAATGAGTTACGTGACATATTTGTTATCATTTTGAGTGGATTTAATGTTGTGTGAATGATGGGACCCTTAATGGTGTGATTTGGGAAGAAACGGGACTCGAAAACATCGAAAAACGAAGAACCGAGCACGCGAATCAGGAAATCGATAATCATGAACCAGACTGCCACTTTAGGGCGGTACGCCCAGAAATGACATATTCAGGGCGGTACGCCCACGGACCTTTTTGGCAGAAACCCTAAATTTCGGGTATTTAAGCATCATTAACCTCTTTAGCCCCCATTTTCCTCCCCCAAATCACTCCCAAACGGCCCTAAACGGCTGGAAACCCTAGAGATCATCTTCCTTGAAGGTTTGAGGTCCAAGATCAAGACTTTATTGCTTAGGATCAAGCTAGAATCATCCCTTTCGATATGTAAACTTCAAACTATGTTGTTGGAACTTGAATCTTCTCTTCTACCCTCATCAAGATCTGAACTTTATATGACTTTTGGCATGAATTCATGTTGTATTTGATAGATCTAGGGTTTATATGAGTAAAGTTTCCACCTTTTTGCATGATTTTGCCATTTCACTTGAATCCATGATGAAATCTCTATAGATCTAGGGTTTTTATGCATTTGATGTATGGATCTTCATGAAAGTCGTGATTTTGACTATGGATTTGAGATATGAACATGATGAATCATTGATATGTTATAGATCTAGGGTTTTCCTTGATCAAGATTGGATTTTTATGTGCCAACATGACTAGATCTATGAAATGCATGTCATCTAGGGCTAGATCTAGGGATTTACTCATCAAGATTCAACCTGTATGTTTCAAATGGACTTGATTTGCTTCATGAATGTTGTTTAGGACTAGATCCATGTATTATGATCATCAAGTTTGGATTTTTCCTTGATAAAATGGCTAGATCTTAACATATGTGTCATCTAGGGTAGAAATGTGTGTCATAAAGCTTCAAAATGTCATTTTTGCCTCATAACTTGTTTAGATCTATAGTTTTCTTGTAGGATCTGTATATAAAGCTATCAATCATGAGTCTTTATGTGTTTAAATGATAGACCTACCATGCATGCTCAAATAGGGTTTGTTTTATGAATCAAAAGCCAATCAATGGGCTAGTTTTGGCTAGATTCATGCTAAACTAGGCTAGGTTCATGCTAGATTCAAATAGATCTATAAAATCTATAATAGCTTATGTTAGATCTGATCCTATATGATAATCATGTATATTACCTTGGATTATTATCATGGAAATTGAATTTGTTGACTATGATGACCTATGTTTGACTATGTATGACTATGTGGACCTATGTTCAAATTATGTTTACCATGTTGACTTATGTTTACCATGTTGACTTATGTTTACCATGTTGACTTATGTTTACCATGATGACTTATGTTTGACCATGTTTGACTTTCATATAAATAGTTAAAATAGGGTTCTTTAACCTTACCTTTAGTTTAGGAATTGGACCCATAACGTACGTATCACCTTACCTAATCACCAACGAGTCGTCGAGTCGGTCGTGTCGTGAAGTTAATCTATTTTACTATTTAAATTAATTATTGATTTATTCTTTTATCTCGCTAGTCGTCAAGATTATCATCGAGTCTATCCTTCCTCATTTCATGGTGTCTTTTCTCTCAAATTGTGTCTCCATATCAGGTGAGTATTCATAGCCCCTCTTTCATTTCAATGTTTTGGGGTGCAACATGTATCAGTATTCAAAAACCCTAAACTCTTTATTATGCAAAATCTATGCGATTCTATGTGTTCCATGTGTGATATTCTATTGTGTGATACTTGTTGGATTCTATGTGTGGATATTCGCTAGTCACTAATCACTAATCACTAATCGCTAATCGCTTGTGTACCATTAACCATCGAGCCGTGGCAACAATGATAGATCTATTGGCTGACAACCCACCTGGCCTGCCTTGGCTTGGGCGCCGGGTGATTGCTCCCTTATTGTCTAGGGTTGGTGCACATCACTTATATGACTCGTTGATCATGATTGGATATTATCGCTTGACTCATTGAATCGCAATGTTTAATCTATGTAGTATGTTAAACCTATGTTTACTCACCAACTATTCGTAGTTGACCTTTATTTTATACATGTTGCAGGACTTGCTGTTAGATGATGACTTCTTGCTGTTGACACTATAGGATCGCATGTGGACTTAGTGTGACCTAATTAATAAGATTTATTTGATTCATTGTTGTTTATTTTTATCATGTATTGTAATGAATATTTATGTATAATGAAATGGGTTGATTAAGAATATCGCAACATTTAAATAGTGTTGTGTGCATCTGGACAATCATCGCGCCCCGACATCTTCCGCCGTCGGTTGGGGTGTGACA
>JBCNJP010014275.1:0-11166 GCA_039602395.1 Deinandra increscens subsp. villosa | reverse complement strand
ATGTCACACCCCCAAAATCCCACGCGCGATAACGCGCCGCAGGGAGCGTGACAAACCAGGATCGCCGTCCATTAGTTACACCAAACGACCAGTAATTAATAAAAGTTGTATATTTCATTAAAATATAAATTCAGAGTGTTACAATTGCGGAAGCGTAAATACAATTAAATTATTTATGTAAAAACATCGTCACCCAAGGTGACGTGGCTTGTTCAAAGACACAAAAAGGGTTTCAAAGTCTCATGCATGCGTACTCGTGATACTCGAACATCTGCAACCTGAGAAATAACATGCTAAAAAGTGTCAACACAAAGGTTGGTGAGTTCACAGGTTTATCAGTTCAAAAACAATTCCAGTTAATGTAAATCGACTGTTCAACAACAGTCCTAGTTCAGTGTAAATCAACTGTTCCTCGACAGTTCAAGTTTAAGTTCAAGGTTGACTGTTCAACAACAGTTCGAGTTCATGTTCAAGTTCAGTTAATAAAATCCAGATAATATATCAATAGCTAGCTAGGCTATTTTCAAGAAATCAGTGCACGTTTGACTAGATAAACTAGCTATCCAGTTACTGAAGCTCGACAAGTTCAATTGTGCCTCGTTAAGACTAAGAAGTATATAACACCCGTTCGATATCCAATCGAGTCAGCGCGAATGACCCGGGTGGGGCTTGTCAGGCCCAGTAGATCTACCAAATAAGTTCCCGCTGATGTCACATTGACAGTAACTCTAAAAGTGAGGACTTTATCATAAGTGTGCCACTATCATTCAGGTGATATAATTATCTAACAGTTCAAGTGTTTGCATGTTAATCTCCCCCAACAGGATTAAAATAAGTAAAATGGGGCCGTGAAACTCACCTTAGGTTGCACAGCAAAAGTTTCCAGATAAACAGTTACATCAAGTAGCAAGAACGAGTCTTGTGTAAGCAATCAATCACCTAACGAGCATACAAGTATAAGTGTGTGTTCAAGCAAGACGACTAAGTCTAACGTAAATGATAAAAACGAATTATCGTGGAGTCCAAAACAAGTCGAGGATGGCACGTGTGCCAAATCCGAGCGATTATCGAAATAACGCGAGAAAATACAATATATATCAATATTATATATTTTCTAAGTTCAAAGATTTCAAAAATAAATATATATATATATATATATATATATAATACAAACGTGCAAATGACGTTAATAACGAGTTTGTGAAATAAGATATACGTATAAAAGGTCATATAAAGTATCAATTGTTTCAATAAATCGACGACACATGATTATTTATATTAGTCTATGCAAATATATCTATTTTACCATTTTTGATAAAAGTCGAAATTTTTAGATTAATAAATATATATTTTATTTATATACATATTAGAAATATTTTTCATTCTAAAGACGACGAGTTAACCGAGTTTCAAAAATGTAATTTACCAGACCTGATATCCCAAATTTTATATCTACGAGTTTAAACTGCGATAAGGAACGACTTTGGTACAAGTTTTAGGTGTCTAATACATTAAAACAACACAAAAACAATAAAAACAATTATTATGGAGGTCACAAGGTTCGAAACCGTGACCTCCAGGACCCAACATCGTGACTTAGCCACTCTGGCAGCGACCGGTTTGTGCTGAAAGTCCGACTAGAAGCAATTTATGCATATGCGAACTGGGATCTGCTTATAGAAGGAAAATAACAGAAAAAGAAAACGCATGGACTGAGTTTCGAACTCGCGTCCATTGCGTATTAACCCAGTGCCTAAACCAGTTGTGCCAGATTGGCGTCTGTTACAAACCCGGAACGATAAATATATAACCCGTACCCGACGTGAGTCTTCTTCTTCCCCAATAACTCCGGTGGCCGGAGTTTCATTCCGGTCACCGGAAAATCGCAAGTTAGAGAATAAACAGAAGGTACACGTGCGATTAACATGAAAGTTTCGTAACCTTTAGTAAATGATGATTGATGACGCGATTTAGATGTCGAAAAACGAACCGAAACAATAACGCGACCCGAACCTAAGCGCAAAACCGGAATGAATTGTGTTGCTCTGCGAGTTGCTACTGTCTTTGCGATCAGCCAGGGACGTCAAATGATAGCCTATGGTGGTGTAGTGATGCTAGTTTGCCGGAAAAACACTTCTCCGGTGATGGTGGTTTGCGTCAAGGAGAAAGGAAAACGAGAGGGGAATGGTGAGGTGGATCGAATGAGGTTTAACTGGCATATGATTGTCTTGTTTCGGAAATTAAATGGGTGGTCGATGATCAGCCGTACCGGGCGATTAATTGTCGCAATTAGTGAGGGCAGTAACATCGCCCGTCGGTTTCTTTTTTTTTTTGAATGACCAAATTGACTTTATCCAATTGACAAGATTGGTCCCTCCTCATGTTACCCAATAAAACACAAGTTTGGAAAATTATAAATGTAGTCCCTTTAGGTTTAGAAAAGTTTAATGAACTCTAACGGGGTTAACGGGACTAACTTGGATGATGAAAAGAAACGAATATAAATCGCTACAGGATTAACGCTTGACGTTTATAAGGATATCAATCCTAGATAACCACATAAAAGGATAAATAATAACTCGTAATATATTTATTTTTGTTATCACATAAATTCATAAAACAAATCATGTGAACTTATATATAAATATATCACATGAAATCATAAGTAGTGAAACCATAGAATATCAAACGTTTAACTTACGTGCATGTTCGTATCATTATGATTACACACAACCCTAATTGCTAAAGTCACAAGTCAACCATAGATGTTCACACAACATTTAATACAGTTTACGTTCAGTTAATGTCAGGAAAAGACCTGAAAAGACGGATTGTCACAGTATCCCCTTGTTGAAGAATTTTCGTCCCGAAAATTGAATAACGCGGTTAAACAAGTTGGTCACACAAAGAAAGAAAAAAAAATTTCTCAGTCGTCACATCATCCCCTTGTTGAAAGAATTTCGTCCCGAAATTTAAATCAGTGACAATTGTTTGAAGAGTCGAATTGACAGTAACGTATCGAACGAATTCAGGTTTCCTACTCCAAATGGAGTGATTGATGTTATGATCAAGAATGTGTACCCGATGTTGAGGAGATGTCAAATGTTTAGAGGTTTTCGAAAGGAATTCGAATACAGAGTGTAGAAAATGATTTTCTTATCGGGCGTTCTCTTACGAGAAGAGTTGTACAAATATAATACAGGAATCGTGTCGTGTGACCAGGCCGAACAGAGTGACACTATAATATAAGTATCTGAAATCAAAATTTCAATACGAAGAAGAATCATAATACGTCCGAGTAGCTTCCAGCTATTGTACTCAATGCTAGGAGTGAGATTCCTATATCGTGTCTCGTTTTCAGTTAAGAAATTCGCATTCACCAATTAACCCAAGTGAATCGAAGAGAAAGAGAATTTGAGTATGAGAAAATTGTGTGTGCATCAAGTCAATCAGTGTTTGTCTAATAGACTTGTTATTCAACGACAACGCAAAGGTCTGAGATTTGCCTAACAATTAGCAAGTAGCATAGAATGACTTAAGACTGATCAATTTAACACGAGGACCCAATAGTTGATTTAGTACTTGATAGGTTTATGACTGCTTAAATTCACGTGATTCATAAGAACATTCAAATTCACATTTCATGCAATAACGGTTCAGATAGCATACGAGTTTCTACGAAGATTTCTTTTAAAGGTTGATGCAGTCAAAGCGTACTAGCATGCAATCTATCCATGAAGGTTTTACCATACAACGCATACAATTGTCCCAACACCTTATATACTAGCATACAACCCTAACATGACATATCTCTAGCATATAAGTTCATAAACTAACCAACACAACCCATACGGTGCAAAGTTGACGGGGCAACTTCACACAGTCTTGTCATTCCCACCGAGGTAGGAGACTTAGGACCTTGTATGGTGTATGGTTTTCATACCCAATCAAGTTAATACATTCACAACATGTCATTTTCTGGTTCCTAACACGTTTTATACACATAACTAATCATGCAATTCTACGCAACTTATGTTTAAACCAGCACTTCAATGATTAATCAATTTATATACCCTAAACATAGGATTAGATTCTCAAATTTAGCATGCATAAACACATATGTTTTATAAACATTTCTCATGAGAAGATCAGAAGCAAACAAACTATTTATATCATGGTTAAAATGGTTCAACAGTTGCTCACATACTAAAATATAACTGGTAACACACTGATTTTGTGACAAAAGGACCGAGGTCTAAAGAGAAATCCAATCAAGAGCTCACTGCCATTTAAAAGGTAACACGTAGCAGTTTGTTTTAGAAAAGAATTACTCAATTCTATTAAGAATTATTCAATAAATCACATAGACAATTAGGTTCAAATTCAAGTTGGAGTTCAGTATCATACAACATATCATCATGCACATTACCTTGCTAAAGAATCAAAAAATTTAGAGTGAAGATCCAACAAAATAAAAGTGTAACTATGAGGTACCAAATATCGAAAAGTGCTCTGCAGGAATACGCATGGCATCAAGCATGAGAATAGCAAATAGAGGAAAAGTGCCAACGGCTTAGTTCGTGAATTCGAGTAAGCGATGGGATAACAAGCTTATAATAGTCGCAACTACACATTCCAAGG
The DNA here is from genome assembly GCA_039602395.1 of Deinandra increscens subsp. villosa. Taxonomy (NCBI): domain Eukaryota; kingdom Viridiplantae; phylum Streptophyta; class Magnoliopsida; order Asterales; family Asteraceae; genus Deinandra; species Deinandra increscens. The sequence continues at coordinate 6,525 of JBCNJP010014275.1, read as the reverse complement.
ATGACATGTGAGTTTAAACTGGCACTGGTGAAGATACCAGCAGGGAGGATGCAAATAACGTAATGGATAGTATAAAATTCAGAGAGGAATATATATAGCGTGCTTGACAGGATTTGGCAAGGAATTCGCGTAAATAGATATCGAAATGAACGTGTCAACGGTTATACAATCCAATAGAGTAAACGTCTCGTTAGAGAAATCTTCATTGTTTAAGCTCACCAGTGTGCCCAATCTCCTTGGTGTCCTTGCGCTTCATGCGTCATGCTTCCTTTCTTGTCAAAACATCGGTTCAAATGGTCTTCAAAAGTAAGATAGGGTACAAAAGTGTTATAAAAGGGTGTCTACGAAACACAAAACATCAGGATGTTCAAAAGTGGCTTTGGCTTGGGTTGCCTGTATATATGCATTTTTGCTAGGGTTCAGTGCAGGTTTACCGTGGGTCAAAAGATCAAATCGGGTGTTCCATAGAAAAGGATCGGGGCTATCACCTCAGTGAATGCCAGAGAGTTTATAAAAACAAAGCAGTCGACCCAAAAGTAGTGTCCCTTAAACGAAAGTCGATCTACTTCTTAACACATGCTTCTAAAAGTTGGAGTTGATCATTCGATCAGGCGGTTTTCATTCATAAGGGAAAATCTCTGGTTTGTCAAAACGTTGATGTTCATCTGAGTCAGAACTCACGTCTGAATCGTGGAGGAAATTCGCTTTAGGAGAGTTTTTCTTCTAGACTCGGACAATTGAAAGCATGAAGTTTGATTATTTCGGGTATGTCTCTTTTGGTAGAAATACGTAAGAGATATCTGTAATCTCAGAGAAAGTAGCATTAAACAGTTTTGTCGAGGACATAGTCCCGTTAGATGGAGTTTCTCAAGATGAGGCTCTTGTGTATGACTCTAAAGTCAATCCTTGGTCCGGTACTGGTCCCACATTCAACGTGCCACCAATGTTTATATATAGGGTGTACCGCAGCTAACCCACCACACTACCAGCACCTTGAAAGTGTACCAACTACCCACCATTACTAGATATTAGTCAAACCACATTGGATACTTTTATCGGAAATAGAGGACGTCAAGTTTTTCCCATACGCTTGAATGTAAAGGGGGCGAGAGATTAAAACTTCAATACGTTGTGCAAACAAAAGGTGTAAGATGTTTCCATTCACAATACCAGTAAGATGCGTAAGGTTTGCTATTCTAGCGAAGATCGTCGAGAGGTTGGCACGCGCAGTGACGAATATCATAAAGCTTCAGATTTCAAGAAGATCAAAATTTAAACAGGCCACAAGGTTTAAGTTCAAGCTGGAGGTTCATCAATGAAAGTTTTCTGAAAAGGACGATGAGGATTCGTGTACCAGAAATTTATCGATAGTTGCTATGACAGGAGCGTTAATAAATATACAAAATGTATGGATAACTTGGTGTACTCAATGTGTAAGAAGGGTAAATACAGGTTGATCGTACAATTAGCTATCGATAACAAGAAGTTCATGCTCGATGGGTGTAAATAGAGTTTCCATATAAAGCTTGGTATTGTTACTGCGATTGAAGCACAAGGTCGTCTTATCATCAATGGTGTTAACTAGTAGAAAAACTAACCAAAAGTGTAACACCTTTCGGTTCAAAGCTTAGAAGCTTATCCAGGACATAAAGGATTACAAAAGCGCGAGAATCAGAAATTGTTGGTTGTTAAATCATAAAAGGTTCGAATCATGCAGACAAAAATCAATCGTACAGGTTCAAAAGGTCAATCGGAATAGTCATTACGTTAAAACTGGAAGTCATTAGTTTGAAACTCAGGAAGACTCTTCACTAACATTACCTCCATTAGAGAGAAATATGCTTGCGGTGAGATAGGCAGTTTGTACAATCGTGACGATGTTGCTGGAAACAAGTTTTGGTTCGCACAAGAAAATCAGGGAGTATGAATATTCAAAGGGTAAAGTTCACAAGAGTTTTTAGCCAAGAAATATGCTCCAATGCTCGCGGTATATGCTTGATCCTAGTTCGTTTATCCAATGTTGTCTGGGTATTCGTCCGGTGGATGTATATGCAAGTTGTCTCACAATCGTAAAGTTTCAGGGATTGATATGGTAGGTAAAGTCGCAAAGGTAGAATTATGATTCAAGATGAGTTCAAACCAGTCGAAGGTTTCGTCGAGAGTGTTCGCAGTTAAGGAAAACTTGTCATTGAAATACACGAGTGTGAACGGTGTCCTTCCAGGACTAACTTTTCATAATAGGTTTCAAAAGGGTTCACGTATGGATTAGAATCCATATAGTATAAGAGGATAAGATCATGTGCGATAGCGTTTACAAAGATAGATGACTTCGATCATCCGGTTGAGTCTCAACATGTTCAACATTCAATACCACGAGGAGAACAAAAAAAAAATTTACAGGAATTTGGTCCCAATACGACCATTGGCTTGCCTAGTAGGATTCTCCAGGATTTCCATATACTGCAAATTACATTTACGTGTGCACCCGTAACTGTAATTTACTTTATATGATCACCCTAGTTCCTCTTACTTCAGCTACCAAGTATGGCGGATACAGATGACATATCCTCGGAGTGTGTATGAAGAATGTGGTTACTAACCCAAGGTTATCTTGACCAGAATTTGTTAAAGAGACAAGTTTCGAGAATAGAATGCTCACTCAGATTGGAATGACCCACCCGAAGCGAGTCAGCCAGAAATTTAGCTCAATAGGATCTGAGTAGGGTTTATCACAATGACCCTAGCTTAGCTCGAAGTTAGAGAATAATTATCACACATACTGGCGTGATCGCAATCCGATACACAAAGAGGGAATTTCAGTCGACCCACATAAGGATTCGTTGGGGTTATAAGAATTGTACTCAAGTTGTATTATTTCAACGCACAACGCGATAAAATCGAGAAGGGAAAGATCTTAAGAGATCACAGCAAATGTGAAGACGATCAGGATAACGAAAGTTGATATAAGTGCCCCATAGGCAGCTACTTGAATTCATACCCTGCTAACTCTAGTGAAGCTAAATAATCGCGCTACTAGCACATCGAGATAACATTTCCTGAACAGACGAGTTTAGAGGTATACGTAAGGCAGGTATAACAAGAACCTCCTAAGCTAAGATAGAGGTTTAAGGACAGGAAGAGGTATTACACCACCTTCCCTATGCAGCATACATCCAGTAGTATGGGCACTACGACCAGTTGTTCAATCTAGGAATAATCCCGAGTAGCAATCAACTCGTCAAAAGTATAAACGTGATCCTTTGATCTGATTCGACGTCTCGTTGTACATGAATGTTAACCAAGAGGTACACAACTTAGAGAAGTTACAGAAAAATGACTCAAGACTAACCGGCTCCTCGCCGTGAGTATAAGGGGATTGGATGATGTAAACAACAAATCGTAAACCAGGTGCGTGTAGGAGTGAGTATCACGATGCATGAGAGAAATGTTTAAGTGCAACTAATGCAAAACAGTTACAGTCTAAGACGAATCTTAGTTCGCTGTAACCAATGGCTCTGATACCAATCTGTCACACCCCCAAAAATCCCACGCGCGATAACGCGCCGCAGGGAGCGTGACAAACCAGGATCGCCGTCCATTAGTTACACCAAACGACCAGTAATTAATAAAAACGTTGTCATATTTCATTAAAATATAAATTCAGAGTGTTACAATTGCGGAAGCGTAAATACAATTAAATTATTTATGTAAAAACATCGTCACCCAAGGTGACGTGGCTTGTTCAAAGACACTAAAAGGGTTTCAAAGTCTCATGCATGCGTACTCGTGATACTCGAACATCTGCAACCTGAGAAATAACATGCTAAAAAGTGTCAACACAAAGGTTGGTGAGTTCACAGGTTTATCAGTTCAAAAACAGTTCCAGTTAATGTAAATCGACTGTTCAACAACAGTCCTAGTTCAGTGTAAATCAACTGTTCCTCGACAGTTCAAGTTTAAGTTCAAGGTTGACTGTTCAACAACAGTTCAAGTTCATGTTCAAGTTCAGTTAATAAAATCCAGATAATATATCAATAGCTAGCTAGGCTATTTTCAAGAAATCAGTGCACGTTTGACTAGATAAACTAGCTATCCAGTTACTGAAGCTCGACAAGTTCAATTGTGCCTCGTTAAGACTAAGAAGTATATAACACCCGTTCGATATCCAATCGAGTCAGCGCGAATGACCCGGGTGGGGCTTGTCAGGCCCAGTAGATCTACCAAATAAGTTCCCGCTGATGTCACATTGACAGTAACTCTAAAAGTGAGGACTTTATCATAAGTGTGCCACTATCATTCAGGTGATATAATTATCTAAAAGTTCAAGTGTTTGCATGTTAATCTCCCCCAACAGGATTAAAATAAGTAAAATGGGGCCGTGAAACTCACCTTAGGTGTGCACAGCAAAAGTTTCCAGATAAACAGTTAATCACGTAGCAAGAACGAGTCTTGTGAAGAAATCAATCACCTAACGAGCATACAAGTATAAGTGTATGTTCAAGCAAGACGACTAAGTCTAACGTAAATGATAAAAACGATTTATCGTGGAGTCCAAAACAAGTCGAGGATGGCACGTGTGCCAAATCCGAGCGATTATCGAAATAACGCGAGAAAATGCAACATATATCAATATTATATATTTTTCTAAGTTTAAAGATTTCAAAAATAAATATATAATATATATATATATATTTAAAACAAACGTGCAAATGACGTTAATAACGAGTTTGTGAAAGTAAGAAACGTATAAAAGGTCATATAAAGTATCAATTGTTTCAATAAATCGACGACACATGATTATTTATATTAGTCTATGCAAATATATCTATTTTACCATTTTTGATAAAAGTCGATAATTTTTAGATTAATAAATATATATTTTATTTATATACATATTAGAAATACTTTGTTCATTCTAAAGACGACGAGTTAACCGAGTTTCAAAAATGTAATTTACCAGACCTGATATCCCAAATTTTATATCTACGGGTTTAAACTGCGATAAGGAACGACTTTGGTACAAGTTTTAGGTGTCTAATACATTAAAACAACACAAAAACAATAAAAACAATTATTATGGAGGTCACAAGGTTCGAAACCGTGACCTCCAGGACCCAACAGCGTGACTTAGCCACTCTGGCAGCGACCGGTTTGTGCTGAAAGTCCGACTAGAAGCAATTTATGCATATGCGAACTGGGATCTGCTTATAGAAGGAAAATAACAGAAAAAGAAAACGCATGGACTGAGTTTCGAACTCGCGTCCATTGCATATTAACCCAGTGCCTAAACCAGTTGTGCCAGACTTGGCGTCTGTTACAAACCCGGAACGATAAATATATAACCCGTACCCGACGTGAGCTTCTTCTTCCCCAAATAACTCCGGTGTGCCGGAGTTTCATTCCGGTCACCGGAAAATCGCAAGTTAGAGAATAAACAGAAGGTACACGTGCGATTAACATGAAAGTTTCGTAACCTTTAGTAAATGATGATTGATGACGCGATTTAGATGTCGAAAAACCGAACCGAAACAATAACGCGACCCGAACCTAAACGCAAAACCGGAACGAATTGTGTTGCTCTGCGAGTTGCTACTGTCTTTGCGATCAGCCAGGGACGTCAAATGATAGCCTATGGTGGTGTAGTGATGCTAGCTTTGCCGGAAAAACACTTCTCCGGTGATGGTGGTTTGCGTCAAGGAGAAAGGAAAACGAGAGGGGTAATGGTGAGGGGATCGAATGAGGTTTAACTGGCATATGATTGTCTTGTTTCGGAAATTAAATGGGTGGTCGAATGATCAGCCGTTACCGGAAGCCGGATGTCCAATTGTCGCAATTAGTGAGGGCAGTAACATCGCCCGTCGGATAATTGGCTTTTATATTTTTCGAATGTACACAATAGGTTTTGACGTTTATCCAATTGACAACGATTGGTCCTTCCTCCATGTTTACCCAAGTAAAACACAAGTTTGGAAAATTTAGCAAATGCTAGTCCCTCAAGGTTTAGAAATAGTTTAATGAACTCCTAACGGGGTTAACTGGGATCTATACTATGAATATATGATATATCTAGATATACGTATATATATATATCGCTACAGGTATATATATTTCGCTTGACGTTTATAAGGATATCAATCCTAGATAACCACATAAAAGGATAAATAATAACTCGTAATTATTATTTAGGTTCACATAAAATCATAGATTTATCTCACATAAAATGATAAGTTTTACTCACATAACGACATACAACAATATGTATAATTTCGCGACACGTCGTCACATAAAATCATAGCATAAATCGTGTGAATATATATACATATATCACATGAAATCATAAGTAGTGAAACCATAGAATATCAAACGTTTAACTTACGTGCATGTTCGTATCATTATGATTACACACAACCCTAATTGCTAAAGTCAATCACTATAGATGTTAACACAACATTTAATATGGTTTGCGTTCAGTTAATGTCAGAAAATGACCTGAAAAGTCGGATTGTCACATTTGAGTCAATTAGG
>JBCNJP010014274.1:0-11167 GCA_039602395.1 Deinandra increscens subsp. villosa | reverse complement strand
CAGAGCAGCGGCTGGAAAGATTAACAAACATGAGAAAGCGTGCATTGAAAACCAACATGTGTTTGTTCCTTTCGCCTTCGATACATTTGGCCATCTTGAGTCTGAGGCGGTGGCCATGTTGAACCGGATCCAAAAAGTCATGCGCGGGAATAGTGCAACCTCTAGATTGAAGAATGTTGTTTTTATACGGCTAGGTTTTGCTATTCAAAAAGGGTTGGCGGCGCAGCTTGTTGCCCGCCTTCCCTGCGTGTTGACTTAGGTCATGTATGTTACCTTTCGGTTTAATAAAACATCCGTTTAATCAAAAGAAAAATTCCAGATCTGTGATGGTGGCCTGGTGGGTGAGTTCTTAAACAACGACAAATTACGCACCTACGATTTGAAAGGGAAAGCGACGGCACTGAATACGTGGAGCTGAGTGTCTACTTTCAACTGCGAGAAATCAAAGCCAATCGTTCGTTATCTGCAACTCTAAAACACAAACCAGTCGCATACTTTATCTTGATTCACTTAGGCAAATCGTCGAACATGTGGAAGGCATTGGATAGATTGGATTGGGTTTCAGTGGATCAAAATGCGTCTGAATGTTTGGAAAATTATTTGGGTAAATTGCAAGATTTTGTTGGGGTGGCCGATCCTATTTCACATTCGCCTTATCTCTCTTTCAACCTCCCATCGAAACACAATTGGGATCATCGAGTCTCGCAGGGAGAGTGATGGGTGGAATCTGAGAACTGCATCACCTCCATACCTGTTGTGTTATCCGTTGATTATAATAGTGTTTATATTTTGGAGATAAAAGTATAATTTTTATAAAAACGTTAATATAAAACTTTTCGGTAAATTTCATAAAAATATAACCAACTCTTAGTTTTTTTCCAATTAAGTCACTCAAATGTTTTTTTTCCAATCAGGTCACTCAACTTTAAAATATATTCTAATCCTAGATAAATGATGATTAACAGGTAACCTAATCAATTTTTTTATAAAAACTGATTTTTTATAAAAAATGATCTCTTTTAGGGAAAAAGACCAAAATGGATTTTTGACTAACTACTCCCAAAATAGCCCCGACTTTTTTTTGTCTCAAAATAATCACTCAACTACGGTCGTGACGACCGTAGTTATGGTCTTGACAACTGTAGGTCCACCGAGCCAATTACAGTTTGCCACGACATCACAGACGACCGTGTATACGGTCTTGACGACTGTAGTTACGGTCTTGAGGACCGTAAGTCCATTTCCCAAAATTTTTGGGAAATGGACCTACCATCGTCAGACCGTATACACGGTTGTCTGTGATGACGTCACAAACTGTAATTGGCTCGGTGGACCTACGGTCATCAAGACCGTAACTATGGTCGTCACGACCGTAGTTGAGTGATTATTTTGAGGGGAAAAAAATCAAGAGGCTATTTTGGAAAAGGTTGGTCAAAAATTCCATTTTAGTCTTTTTCTCTTTGTTTTATAAAAAAAAAATTAAAATTGAAATTTCAATAAAAATGATTTTTTTATAAAAATTCGTAATTTTATAAAAAAGCGTTTTTTTATAAAAGTTTTTTTTATAAAACGATTTTTTAATAAAACGAACGTCTTTTTATAAAATTTCAAATTTTTATAAAAGAATCGTTTATATTAAAATTTTGATTTTAAAAAATTCATTTGTTATAAAAAAATCCTTTTTTATAAAAAGTTCCTTTTTCACAAAAAAAGTTCCTATTTTATAAAAAAGTTCCTTTTTTATAAAAAAGTTCCTTTTTTATATAAATTTTTTTTTTTTTGTAAAAAAATTAATTAGGTTACCTGCTAATTAGATCATTAATATATGATTAAAACATATTTTAAAGTTAAGTTACCTAATTGGAACAAAAAAAAATTGAGTGACCTAATTGGAACAAAATTGAAAGTTGGTTATGTTTTTATAAAATTACCTCAATTTTAAAAGGTTGCACTTCTTATAAAAGTTATAAAATTTTATTACTTGTAAAATTTATTATTATTTTTTTAAAGGGGCTTGTGTTTATTTAATAGTGATTTATTGAACTTAATAATACAATATTAAAAATTAAGTAGTCTATTGTAATAAATAATTTTATTGTGAAAAATAAATGTACAAGATTGTGATGATATGAAAACCAGAAAGACAATTCTTTTTCAATGGTTGTGTGATATATGTTGGGATGAGGTATTTATAAATTAGTGTCATATTTGATTATAGGGGGGGATTTATTGAAAATAGTGTTTTATTTAAAAACACTTATTTTATTGACTTTTTGTATTGGTTTTATACTTTTTATACTATATTTTAAATCAACTATAAAAGATCAGTAAAATATGAGAGTTTTACATTTTTAGAGAAAACAGTTTTTATTTAATCATGTCCTTTGATTATAATATAATGTCTCATACATGCTCTAATACCTTTGGGTGTCAAGTATCCACCCTAGTTTTTCAAAAATAACTTATAAAATTTCCATGTACATTTTTCCTTGTAGCCATTCTAATTTTTATACAAGAGCATTCACTAATATATTTCTTATATCTATCATTATCTTTAAATTATAAAGAAAGTCACTAAGGTTGAAGGCTCAGATTAAAACGAGTAGGAATATTGACGATAAGGATTCTCGTAGAAAGTGGACGAACCAAAAGGAGAGCACCATCAATAGCTTTCCTAATCGATCTCACTGTAAACTCCGACTCACAATCAAAGTTAAATCCCAAGAGTCACTGTTGGTCAAAAAAGAAACAACTTCGAGCACAGAATTAAGATCACAGAGCTGAGCCTCCGAATACCACCTCTAGGAGGACGACGACTAACACCAAGACCACTCGCCCGCACCTCTTCTATCAGCTGCCAAGCAAAACTTATCATGTTCCAGATTAAAAGTCGTTTGAATCTAACAGCAAAACCAGTGTTGTCCAACCAATGATCCAACCAAAACCGACACGCATTGCCATCTTCCAACTTCCTACGGATAGAAGACGAAGGAATAATCTCCTTATCATAAAGGAAAGCAATCGACCTACAATACGATGCCAAACACCACCGCCGATGCCCACCCTATCAAATTCAAACTATGACCATGAATTCCCTTAATCGCTTTAAGCCATGAAGCATCAGGATTATTATCAAACCTCCAGCGCCGCTTGTATAACAAGGCCAGGTTCATAAGACTGAGACTTCCGAACCCTAACCCACTATGACTTTTATCCGAAAGAACACAATTCCAATTGATCCAAACCAATCTTTTTTGCTCCACATCCCCATCTTAAAAGAATTTAGTTATGGATTCCAAGAGTTTCAAGATTTTCCCAGGAACACGTAATAAAGAAAAAAAGTACGAGGCTAACAAACCCAAAACAGAAGAAACCAAGGTTGATCGACCACGCACTGAAAGCAAATTGCTCTTCCATCTAGAGAGCCCGTTTTTAAATCTGTTAACCAACACATCCCATTCTAAGTAACACCACATTTTAGCACCAACGAGAATACCCAAATATGTGAACGAGAATTTCTCCACTTTGCAACCCATGAGATTTCCAAGTCGATTAATCTCCGAGTTCTCCACACCAATTTCAAGAAGAGAAGATTTTTAAATGTTTATTTTAAGATCCGAGGCAAGAAAAAACAAATATAAAGCATTAACCATATTCATCATATTTTTCACATTCCATTCTCCCAAAATAATAATGTTATCTGCATAAATAAGATGAGATAAAGAAACGTTACCTATTGTCACCCCCCCCCCCCACCCCACCCCCAAAAATGACTTGCCTCGACCAATATCAAAAATAGCATCATGTAACCCTTCCATAGCAATAATAAAAATCACAAGATTTTAGCATAATATCACTGGGTTTTAGCGAAAATCAACACACAAGACCTAAATGGATGTGAATATAATTAGGTGAAAACAACAATTCCAAACATCGCAATGTTGAACAAATATCCACTTATACCCTTTGATTCCTAATCGAATCCTGGAATTTGACATGTTCGTTGTTGAGATGAGATCTACCATACATTCTTGAAAATACTGATAATGAAATATGAGAAAATGAAGTATCGATTCTGATACCACTATCTTCGGTCACTACAAGTTTGGTACCGATACTCGGCACCAAAAACCATCCTTAATTCACACACATACAACAACAATCTCGAAGAGATACTCGAGATAGATCACCCTTGAGAGCACTTGGCCTTAGAGTGAGAAGGAGACAATGTCTAAATGAGCCAAGTTTTCGGCCCATAATCATGTTTTAGTCGAAAGGGGTTGGGTATAACCTGACGACCCACAAGTCAACCCATTTAAAACCATTGATCTAGTATTGTGAATTTGTAATCAGGTTACTGATCGGTGCATTTTATATACATTTATTAACGTATTGGTTAATTACCACATGCATCAACATGATTATAAAATACTCTACTTTATTTGGTTTCTTATATTTAGTATGTTTTAAGATGCATGGTGTGAGAGAGGGATTACTGAATCGATTAAATTGGTATTCACACGTAAAGGGTAAATATACACCAAGGAGTAAATGTAGGAGTAAATGTAGGAGTAAATGTAGGAGTAAATATATGAATAAAAACAAACTACACAAATAAATAAATAATTAACTAATATCCCCCCTCAATCGGAACGGTGGCAGTCCAACACGCAGAAGATTGCGAAATCTTTCAAAGAGCGAACGCGAAAGACTTTTCGTAAAGATATCAGCCACCTGAAGATTGGAAGGAACAAACTTGGTGTGAAGTTTGCCGGCAAGGACGAGCTCGCGAACAAAATGATAATCAGTGTCTATGTGTGTTTGCCCGTTTGTGAGACATCAGATTTTGAGAGAGGAACAAAGCACTATGGTTGTCGCATAGCAAGGTAGGCCGAGAGGGAGGCAACGCATGTAGCTCTTGGAGCAGATGAGTGAGCCAAATAATCTCGACAACGGTATTTTCCATCGCCCGGTATTCAGATTCACAACTAGAGCGGGACACAGTCGGTTGCTTTTTAGCACTCCAGGAAACAAGATTGCCACCTAAGAAGATGGAGTAACCATACGTAGATCGACGAGTTTCAATGCAGTGAGCCCAGTCCGCATCCGAGTAATCGACAAGAGCCGAGGATGTTGGTTTAGAAAGGTAAGCCCAAACGCAAGTGTGTCTTTAACATAACGAATAAGTCGTTTGACACACTGAAAATGAACCGTAGTGGGCGATTGCATAAATTGGCTAACTTGATTTACGACAAATGACAAATCCGGTCTCGTGATGGTGAGGTATTGAAGGGCACCCACAAGGGAACGATACTCAGTGGGGTTGTGATAGGGCTCACCCGATGAGACGAGAGAGACATGAGTGTCTAACGGTATAGCCATGGGTTTGGCTTCAAGAAGTTTTGCTTTTTCCACAATATCATAAGCATATTTAGATTGACCCACAAATAGCCCGTTATCAAGGCAAGCTACCTCAAGGCCCAAGAAGTAGCTTAGGTTGCCCATGTCTTTGATGGAGAATTCGTGATTTAACTTGTGAATGAAATTGGGAATGACCTCCTCCTGATTGCCAGTGAGAATCAACTCATCAACATACACAAGTAAGTATAGAATGCATGCCCCTTTTTTGAAGATGAACAAGGAAGTGTCGGTGGTGCTGCAAGTGAACCCATTGTGAATTAAAAATGTGCTTAGACGTTTAAACCAGGCACACGGAGCTTGTTTCAGTCCGTACAATGCCTTTTTTATTTTGCAAACGTGATCCGGAAATTAAGGATGCACAAATCCAGGAGGTTGTTCCATAGATATAGATTCATCCAACGAGCCATTTAAAAAGGCATTTTTAACGTCTAATTGGAGTAACTTCCAACCATTGATGACGGCAAGCGATAAGATCGTGCGAACTGTAGTAGCCTTAACAACAGGTCTAAAGGTGTGGTTGAAGTCAACACCCGGTATTTGAGTGAAGCCCCGAGCCACCAACCGAGTTTTAAGCTTATCAATTTTTCCATCCGCTTTATATTTGGTGCGAAAAAGCCATTTGGAGCCAACAATGTTTTGCGACGAAAGTCGAGGGACTAAATCCCAAGTGTTATTTTTAGCAAGGGCATTAAGTTCTTCTTGCATAGCAACACAACATTTAGGATTTTTTAGCCTCTCCAATAGTTTTGGGATATTTTTTAGCAAAAAGGGCATAAAAAAGTGGGTGATTAGTGGTGTGGGCTAGATTGGCTTGGTGCTTGGGTTTAAAGATGCCTGCTTTGGCTCTAGTGACCATTGGGTGAGAGGCAGTTGGAATAGTGGCGGAGGCAGGTCGGGTTTGCGAAGGAGGGGGCTGGTTGGAATGTCATCGGTGATGGGTGGAGTGGGGGTAAAGTGGGCTGGTTCATTTGGAATGGTTTGGCCCGGCTCATTAGGAATGGGTAGGGTAATGTTGGTTAGTTTAATAGGGTAGGTGGTGGCGGCCCAACAGGGACATCACATGAAGGGCAATTATGTGAGGGAGCAGACCTAGTAGAAGGTTGGGGCGTATGTTGTGAAGGAGATGCAGCTGGGGTAAGTGGGATCGGGTAAAAAGGTGTTGATGTCAAGTTTAGATAAAGGGTTAACTGATATGTCACCACTAAATGGAAGCACCGTTTCATTAAAACGAGCATGGCGAGTAATATAGACCCGAGAGGATCATGTCAAGGCATTTGAATCCTTTATACTTGGAGCAATAGCCGATGAAAACACATGAGATGCTTCGAGGTGCAAGTTTATGTTCCGAGTAATCCCGGAGATAGGGGAACACTTCACAACCATACGTTTTAAAATCGTCATACGAATGCTTTTGCGAGAATAGGCATTCATAAGGGGATTGGTGCTCCAAAACCTTAGAAGGTAGCTGATTAATAATATACACGGCCGAAGAGAAGGCATCAACCCAATAACTCGCCGGAACCTTACCATTAAAAAGAAGCGCTAAGCCCGTTTCAACCACATGCCTATGTTTGCATTCGGCCCTACCGTTTTGTTGAGGTGTGTAAGGGCATGAGAGTTGATGAAATGTCCCATTATTTTCAAAAATGCCCTTAACAATATTGTTGACAAATTCGGGTGCATCAGCCCACATGACCCGCATGCCAATCTGCATCATTAAGATTGCACTGCGCTTGAAAAGCCTGAGCCATATTAGCATCAACAGATTATCTTTCAAAACAATGGTATGAGTGGGACAGTTTGATTTAAAGTGACAAAACTTTTGGCATAAAGTACACTTTGGCTCACGGGAGGATGGGCGATTGTTACGGTTACCACGAGACTCATTGTTTCGGTTGTTCCGGTAAGAGTTGTTGCTTCGATTGTTCCTGCGACCACGGTTTGAGGAATCAACGTCATTTGCAGCATAGGTATTGGAGGCGACATGAGGGGAATTGTTACCAAGCACGTTTCGCATATACATTTCCTCTCCTTCTGCCCTAGCGACAAGATCCCGGAAAGAAGGCGTCGGACGCTGTTCACGCGCAACAAAAAAAAAACAATGAGAATTTAGGACCTAGGCAGTAACGAACCAGTATACCTTATCAATTTCAGACGCCGGATGCCCGATCGAGAGCAACTGATCACCGATGCCTTTGAATTGATGAGCGAAATTGAAGAGAGATCGGTTTCCTCTGGTTAGCCGACGAAGTTGGTCTTTAAGGTTCTGGACACGCTCAACGGAATCGCTGCTTTAGATGGCGGCGAGCGTCGTCCAGATCCGTCTCGCTGTGGTGATGTTCACCACCTCCGCAAAAAGCTTATTCCGTTAGCGAGGTGTGTAGAACCAGTGATAAAGGGCAGGAGGCATTGGCGAGGTGCCGTCAACGTGCCCGAGCAGATTTTGGGAGCCAAGAATCGTTTCCATTTGGGTTTTCCACATCAAATAGTTGGAGGATGAAAGTTTGAGGTTTATCATGTGGAGGGCGGTGGGCATAGTGATCTTATTAGAGGATGAGGAGGAAGCCATGGATGAGGGGAGAAGTAAAGAGAAGGAAAGGAAGGGAGAAAGACTCTGATACCATGTGAGAGATGAATTACTGAATCAATTAAATTGATATTCACACGTAAAGGGTAAATATACACCAAGGAGTAAATGTAGGAGTAAATACAGGAATACAAACAAACTACACAAATAAATAAATAATTAACTAATACATGGAATTCGAATGACAAATGCTTGACGACTTGACGTATAGAGATCAAATTGTAAAATCAAATGGGCTTGGATTTAATTAGTGGGCTAGAGATCAAATTGTAAAATTAAATGGGCTTTGATTTAATTAGTGGGCTTATTAAATTTAAAGAGGTTTACATGGATTAAGTTACTGCAGGTCCATTAATTAAAGTAGCTTTTGATAACCTACTATAGAAAGAAAGAATGGGAATCGGTATGGTAGTTGAAATTTGAAAAAGAGGACTTGACAGTTTATGAGCTTTTGAAGGTATGTATGTGTATGTATATTAACGTGTACATAGATGTATATGTGTAGTGTTTGCGTGGGTGGGTGGACTGAAATACTTATAAAACTAACAGTACTATATTTTATTTTATATGATACTTCAAACTCTAAAGCATACAAAAACATATTATATTAAAAACATAAACATTGAAGGAAAAGAATAATAAAAGTCCAAATATATGACTTTTTTTGTTTGTTTGTAGGATATTCATACCACTCATTGTGTTGTTTCTATTCACCCCCCCTCCCCCCAAAAGCTTGAATTGGATGGGATGTAATTGTCCCATTCGACTTCGTCGTTGGTTATTCAGGGCGTCAATGCACTATATCTACATTGTTTTCGTATAATTATATTTCGCCTTCAAGTGAAAATACGTGTTGTATAAGTTCCGTCACGTTCAAGTAAATTTTCAAGCAAATGAATTTCTCTACCACTGTCGGAGTGAGTCTTCTTCTTCTTATTAAAATAATGGATCCGAGCTACTACTTGCACCGTGATGAGTGGTATCTAGATTGATATACTCTATTTTATATTAATATCATTAAAAATGCACAACTATGACTACAAAATGTAACACTTTAATCGGGTTTTGTAATTAGTAGCTCATGAAGAAAATACACTCAAACTATTACTATTATGTTAAATGCGAGTTATAACGAGCAACAACTCAAATTTCATAATTAGTTAGCATAAATTATTAGTTTCTAATTATTTTAAGTGAAAAAATAATGAATGCTTGTTAGGCTAAGTGTAATGGTTAAAGCCCCATAAAGCCCCACAAGGGGCATTATGCGCCATGTGGACGCTGACTGGGCAAGGGGCTTTATGGGGCTTTATGGTGTAGTGGATAAAGCCCCATAAAGCCCCACCATCATTACTTAATATTTATTTATTTTTTATTTTTTTTTAAAAAAAAACTACTTTCATAAATATTAAAACTAAAAAAAAAATATTACAACTTAATTAAAATAAAACATACAACTACTTAAAAAAAATTACAACTAATCATCGGATGGCACGTCGTCGTAGTCTTCTTCATTTTCTTCATCGTCACCCTCATCTTCTTGTTGCACAACCGGTGGGGGTGGGGGCACGTAATTAATTGGCCTAAACGTCCAAGTGTGTTCAACCAAATCGGCTTTTAGAGAGTTATGTATCTCTCTTGAACGCAACATCGCGTAGTTTTGAAGTCTCTTTTCTTGTGTCGCTGGTGGCATCTCTTGGATGTGTTCGGGTCGAAAGTCGGCACATATCGCAAGACCCTTATCCTCTTTGTTCATGTTGTGCAATAGGATAATTGCGCGCATGTAATCCTCCATCTTATCCTTCGTCCACAATCGACAAGGATTTTTAAGAAAGTGCAATTTTTTTTTTAGATTTCCAAAACAACACTCAACGTCCTTCCGAGCCGCTTCTTGAACCGTCTTGAAATATCGTCGCTTTTCATCAATTGGGTCTTTGAAGGTCTTCACAATCATCGAATACTCCGGATATATCCCGTCACCCAAAAGATATCCATGTCGGTAGTAGGTTCCATTCGCGTAAAACCCGACCTTCACCATCTTATCGGATATATAATCCTCGATCACAGAAGAACCTTCCAAGACGTTGATGTCATTAAGGGACCCCGCGACACCACATTTGGCGTACCAAATCCAACGATCGTTTGAGCAAACGGCTTGCAAAATAACCGTTGGACCTTTCTGATCACCCCTCGTGTGATGTCCTCGCCATTCGGTTGGACAATTATCCCAAGTCCAATGCATGCAATCTATACTTCCAATCATGCCGGGTAAACCATGAACTTCTTCGTGGCGATCGTATAGATTTTGCATGTCGTTCCAAGTTGGTTTTCTCAAATACCGCGTCGTGTACAAGTCGGCAAGCCCTTTGCAAAATTCTTCAACGGTATCTCTCGTTGTCTTCTCGGCCATCTTCAAATATTCGTCGTTGATATCCGTAGTGTTGCCGAACGCAAGAATTTTTATCGCCGACGTACACTTTTGAATGGAAGTGAACCCAAGTTTTCCAGTAGCGTCGTACCGTTGTCTAAAATACGGTGAATGCTCCTCCAAATCTTTAGCTATACGCAAAAATAACCGTTTGGTTATCCGAAATCGTGTTTTGAACGTCTCATCGGAGTAGAGCGCTGATGGGCCAAAATAGTCTCTCATCAAATTATCGTTGGCCGCATTACGATCACGTTCAAGATGTCTCCGCTTGATAACCGGGCGTGGTACCGGCATGTCAAAAAATTGAAGTGCGGCGGAGACAACCTCGTCTTCTTCATCGTCGAATAAACCGAGTCGAGTGGCGGAAGAGGGAGAGCCCATTTTTTTAAAAAAAATGTAGGGGAGTGAATTGAGAGAGATTGAGAGAGATTGAGAGTATGTAGTTTATAAAATGTGGGAAGATATATATATAGTTTGAGAGTTGATTTAAAAAAAATTGAAAATTAAAAAAAATTGAAAATTAAAAAAAATAAAATAAAATAACCGTTGATATAGCCGTTCAACGGCTATATCTTTGAAAAAAAATCCCCTTCTCGGCGTTTTGTCCCTGACGCCCCCGGCGATTTCGACCTCCATAACGCCCCATAACGCCGGGGGGTAATGGGCGGGGCGTTATATATGGGCGTTATGGGCCGTTATAGAGGTCGAAAACGCCCCATTACGTTTAACCT
>JBCNJP010014273.1:0-11167 GCA_039602395.1 Deinandra increscens subsp. villosa | reverse complement strand
TAGTATCAGAGCCGGTCGTCGGCCAGTGTGCCAGCGAGGACGCTGGTCCCCTAAGGGGGGAGGATTGTAACATCCCACATTGGTGGGGAGGAGAACTAAGCATGCCTTTATAAGGGTGTGGATACCTCCCCCACCAAGACGCGTTTTAAATCCGTGAGGGGCGGATGCCTGAGGGCATGCCGGCTGCCAAAGCGGACGATATCTTGGTGCGACGGGTCTGGGCTGTTACACATATTAATTGTGATCATGTCTAAAAATGCAACAAGTGTTTGATGTCATATGCCTCGATTGGTTTCTTATCTTCGTTGAACAAGGGTTCTTCGACAGCCATCCCATAAAATTCCTCCATGCATTCTTGACGGTCATAGTAACCGTGCAAGTATGCTTCAAGTTTTTCCCTTTCACGATTGTAGTCACATTCCTTGCTAAGTTTTTCAAAATAATTGTTCAAGTATTCTTCTTCCAACGTCTTACCATCTTTATTTTGAACCACACTTTTAATCTTATTGTTTTTGCCAAATATTCTTTTCAAAGTACACTTACTACCATCACATATGGCTTCAATTCCTTGATGAAGGAGTTGTTCCATACTTAACACATTTTTGTCTGAATTTGGCAAATAACTCACACATGAAATTCGTTTCTTCTTTCCATCAATTTCAAGATCAATTTCTCTAATACCATGAATGAAAATAAAATCATTTTCACCCTCATGAATGTTAACCCCAAATGTTCGTTTGAAATTAACAAACTTGTCTCTATTGCAACCTACATGATTCTTAAAGGTTGGATCGACTTCCCAAATATTCGACCACTTCCCCGTGTTGGTTCCCTTCACTATGTAAGATTCCATACTATTTCCCATCTTATTATTCAGAAATTTTGTTGGACACATCGATGCAATGTGCCCAATCGAGTGGCAATAAAAACATTTAAAGTTTACCTTTTCATTCGGATTCTTGCTTGAACTTGCACCCGGCGTCCCATAGTACTTCTTCACCCATGCCTTTTGTACAATTTTCTTTGCAAGACTGATCTACTTACCCATTCGAGGCACAAAAGTTAGAGGCTTTTTTCAGTTGCGATCCTCCTTGCGTTCCAAGCCCATTCTTGCAAACCCCTTCGTTATTCCGCCATCTTCCCTCTTGGATTTGGCCTTTCCTTTGCGGTTTCTTCTGATGCGACTTGAACCTTGAGTTTCTAAAGCGAAAGTACGGGCATCTCCCTCCCCTCTAAATTCTTGTGTGTCTCAAAGAGGAACCTTGGCTCTGATGCCACTGTTCGTTCGTTTCTCGCAACATACATGATGACAAATTGGATTGATCCCACCAATGTGATTGTCGATGGGTAATTCATCATCATGATAATAACATGTATGAACCGGACGTTCCATTGTTGATTGTACGCAGAAAAGATGAATTGAAAACAGAAAGAAATCGATGAACAAGTATTTTAATCTTAGGAATAAAACATAAAACCGATTTGCATTCACTGTGAAAGGAAGTACAAACAGATGATCATACTTGTCTGACTTCGATCGACCCTTCTATATACATAACGATTGAACCGTCGCCTCTCCTCAATTCTAGGAACTGTCACGGCAGTTTACAGTTTTTTGTTAAACTGTTAACACCATAAAACATTAAGGAGAATACGGCTGGATCAATACATCGACTTTTGTACTGGACTCAAACTAACCTTTGTTGCTTAGCGTGGGCTAATCTATTAAGGCCCACACACCCTCTAAACTAAAAGCAACTTATTGACCCATTAGTCTAATACTTAATAAAACAGAAATTAAAAGGACGTTCAAGACTAACTAAAATAAATGAAACTAACAATCTCCCCCTTAGTCTTGACATCTTCACCGCTTCATCTTGATCTTCATGTTTCGATAATGGAGACCTCGTCACCGTCCACGTGCACATAACCTTCAAGCTCTATGATTTGATCATCTTTGTCTTCAACCTCCTTGGCTATCTCCACTTCATTTTCATCGTGTCCCTCGATCGGTTCTTCCTCATTGTCTTCATCATCGAACATCTTCATATTGGCAACCTGCATATCACCAATTGGACCACAACCCGGTGGGAAATCTCGAGTAGCACTAACCTTGCATTTCTTCCATTTTGGCTTGTCAACTTCTTCTTCATTCACCTTTACCACATTGCTTTCTTTGTCATTCTCTTTGAGGACTAGATAGTGCATTTCCATCATGTCAAGGTATGACACGAAAATGCCAAGTAAAGTCGGTCCTTCTTCCCATGGTAACCTCCATGATGTCACAAACTTTAGTCCACTTGTTTCTTTGAATAACTTCTTTGTATCCACCCGATTTCTTGACTGCCATGTAGAGATTGAGCAAATCAACCTCAAAAACCATTTCCCATGACCGGTGGAAAATCCTTTCCATGAACATCCAAACAATTCTCGAAATACCAACTCACCATATCTTCGAAATATTTCCTAATGCTTTCCTTGTGCTTGTACACAAACATATTAATTGTGATCATGTCTAAAAATGCAACAAGTGTTTGATGTCATATACCTCGATTGGTTTCTTATCTTCGTTGAACAAGGGTTCTTCGACAGCCATCCCATAAAATTCCTCCATGCATTCTTGACGGTCATAGTAACCGTGCAAGTATGCTTCAAGTTTTTCCCTTTCACGATTGTAGTCACATTCCTTGCTAAGTTTTTCAAAATAATTGTTCAAGTATTCTTCTTCCAACGTCTTACCATCTTTATTTTGAACCACACTTTTAATCTTATTGTTTTTGCCAAATATTCTTTTCAAAGTACACTTACTACCATCACATATGGCTTCAATTCCTTGATGAAGGAGTTGTTCCATACTTAACACATTTTTGTCTGAATTTGGCAAATAACTCACACATGAAATTCGTTTCTTCTTTCCATCAATTTCAAGATCAATTTCTCTAATACCATGAATGAAAATAAAATCATTTTCACCCTCATGAATGTTAACCCCAAATGTTCGTTTGAAATTAACAAACTTGTCTCTATTGCAACCTACATGATTCTTAAAGGTTGGATCGACTTCCCAAATATTCGACCACTTCCCCGTGTTGGTTCCCTTCACTATGTAAGATTCCATACTATTTCCCATCTTATTATTCAGAAATTTTGTTGGACACATCGATGCAATGTGCCCAATCGAGTGGCAATAAAAACATTTAAAGTTTACCTTTTCATTCGGATTCTTGCTTGAACTTGCACCCGGCGTCCCATAGTACTTCTTCACCCATGCCTTTTGTACAATTTTCTTTGCAAGACTGATCTACTTACCCATTCGAGGCACAAAAGTTAGAGGCTTTTTTCAGTTGCGATCCTCCTTGCGTTCCAAGCCCATTCTTGCAAACCCCTTCGTTATTCCGCCATCTTCCCTCTTAGATTTGGCCTTTCCTTTGCGGTTTCTTCTGATGCGACTTGAACCTTGAGTTTCTAAAGCGAAAGTACGGGCATCTCCCTCCCCTCTAAATTCTTGTGTGTCTCAAAGAGGAACCTTGGCTCTGATGCCACTGTTCGTTTGTTTCTCGCAACATACATGATGACAAATTGGATTGATCCCACCAATGTGATTGTCGATGGGTAATTCATCATCATGATAATAACATGTATGAACCGGACGTTCCATTGTTGATTGTACGTAGAAAAGATGAATTGAAAACAGAAAGAAATCGATGAACAAGGATTTTAATCTAGGAATAAAACATAAAACCGATTTGCATTCACTGTGAAAGGAAGTACAAACAGATGATCATACTTGTCTGACTTCGATCGACCCTTCTATATACATAACGATTGAACCGTCGCCTCTCCTCAATTCTAGGAACTGTCACGGCAGTTTACAGTTTTTTGTTAAACTGTTAACACCATAAAACATTAAGGAGAATACGGCTGGATCAATACATCGACTTTTGTACTGGACTCAAACTAACCTTTGTTGCTTAGCGTGGGCTAATCTATTAAGGCCCACACACCCTCTAAACTAAAAGCAACTTATTGACCCATTAGTCTAATACTTAATAAAACAGAAATTAAAAGGACGTTCAAGACTAACTAAAATAAATGAAACTAACAATCTCCCCCTTAGTCTTGACATCTTCACTGCTTCATCTTGATCTTCATGTTTCGATAATGGAGACCTCGTCACCGTCCACATGCACATAACCTTCAAGCTCTATGATTTGATCATCTTTGTCTTCAACCTCCTTGGCTATCTCCACTTCATTTTCATCGTGTCCCTCGATCGGTTCTTCCTCATTGTCTTCATCATCGAACATCTTCATATTGGCAACCTGCATATCACCAATTGGACCACAACCCGGTGGGAAATCTCGAGTAGCACTAACCTTGCATTTCTTCCATTTTGGCTTGTCAACTTCTTCTTCATTCACCTTTACCACATTGCTTTCTTTGTCATTCTCTTTGAGGACTAGATAGTGCATTTCCATCATGTCAAGGTATGACACGAAAATGCCAAGTAAAGTCGGTCCTTATTCCCATGGTAACTCCATGATGTCACAAACTTTCGTCCACTTGTTTCTTTGAATAACTTCTTTGTATCCACCCGATTTCTTGACTGCCATGTAGAGATTGAGCAAATCAACCTCAAAAACCATTTCCCATGACCGGTGGAAAATCCTTTCCATGAATATCCAAACAATTCTCGAAATACCAACTCACCATATCTTCGAAATATTTCCTAATGCTTTCCTCGTGCTTGTACACAAACATATTAATTGTGATCATGTCTAAAAATGCAACAAGTGTTTGATGTCATATACCTCGATTGGTTTCTTATCTTCGTTGAACAAGGGTTCTTCGACAGCCATCCCATAAAATTCCTCCATGCATTCTTGACGGTCATAGTAATCGTGCAAGTATGCTTCAAGTTTTTCCCTTTCACGATTGTAGTCACATTCCTTGCTAAGTTTTTCAAAATAATTGTTCAAGTATTCTTCTTCCAACGTCTTACCATCTTTATTTTGAACCACACTTTTAATCTTATTGTTTTTGCCAAATATTCTTTTCAAAGTACACTTACTACCATCACATATGGCTTCAATTCCTTTATGAAGGAGTTGTTCCATACTTAACACATTTTTGTCTGAATTTGGCAAATAACTCACACATGAAATTCTTTTCTTCTTTCCATCAATTTCAAGATCAATTTCTCTAATACCATGAATGAAAATAAAATCATTTTCACCCTCATGAATGTTAACCCCAAATGTTCGTTTGAAATTAACAAACTTGTCTCTATTGCAACCTACATGATTCTTAAAGGTTGGATCGACTTCCCAAATATTCGACCACTTCCCCGTGTTGGTTCCCTTCACTATGTAAGATTCCATACTATTTCCCATCTTATTATTCAGAAATTTTGTTGGACACATCGATGCAATGTGCCCAATCGAGTGGCAATAAAAACATTTAAGGTTTACCTTTTCATTCGGATTCTTGCTTGAACTTGCACCCGGCGTCCCATAGTACTTCTTCACCCATGCCTTTTGTACAATTTTCTTTGCAAGACTGATCTTCTTACCCATTCGAGGCACAAAAGTTAGAGGCTTTTTTCATTTGCGATCCTCCTTGCGTTCCAAGCCCATTCTTGCAAACCCCTTCATTATTCCGCCATCTTCCCTCTTGGGTTTGGCCTTTCCTTTGCGGTTTCTTCTGATGCGACTTGAACCTTGAGTTTCTAAAGCGAAAGTACGGGCATCCCCCTCCCCTCTAAATTCTTGTGTGTCTCAAACATGAACCTTGGCTCTGATGCCACTGTTCGTTCGTTTCTCGCAACATACATGATGACAAATTGGATTGATCCCACCAATGTGATTGTCGATGGGTAATTAATCATCATGATAATAACATGTATGAACCGGACGTTCCATTGTTGATTGTACGCAGAAAAGATGAATTGAAAATAAAAAGAAATCGATGAACAAGGATTTTAATCTTAGAATAAAACATAAAACCGATTTGCATTCACTGTGAAAGAAAGTACAAACAGATGATCATACTTGTCTGACTTCGATCGACCCTTCTATATACATAACGATTGAACCGTCGCCTCTCCTAATTCAAGGAACTGTCACGGCGTTTTACAGTTTTTTGTTAAATTTTGTTAAACTGTTAACACCGTAAAACATTAAGGAGAATACGGCTGGATCAATACATAGACTTTTATGCTGGACTCAAACTAACCTTTGTTGCTTAGGGTGGGCTAATCTACTAAGGCCCAAACACCCTCTAAACTGAAAGCAACTTATTGACCCATTAGTCTAATACTTAATAAAATAGAAATTAAAAGGATGTTCAAGACTAACTAAAATAAAAGAAACTAACACAACATTAGGGGGGTTCGTGATTGCCAAAAGGGGAAATGGATTCGAAATCTCAAAAGGGGACACGGTGCCAAGTTCATTTGTTTGCAGGAGACGAAGGAGGCGAATCCTGATTCGTTTCCGATTCGGAGATTTTGGGGTCACTCCGTTGTTCTCTCTAATGGTGTGGAGGCCTCTGGAAGATCAGGGGGCCTATTCTGCATATGGGATTCGTCTGTCTTCAGGTCTATTTCATCGATTAAGCACCCAAATTTTATTCTTCTCTCTGTTGTACTACCTGGCGGTCAAGGTTCTATTAATAATGTTAATGTTTATGCCCCGCAAGCATTGTCTGCTAATTGATGTGTTGCAAACACATCCCATTTCCGGGGTCTTTTAGTTAGTTATTTGAGTTGTTTTGAGTCGGTTTTTATTTGTTTTAGTTCGTTTTTAGTTAAGTTGTGTCTGTGAGTTTTTTAATTGTGTTTTGTAAGTTTTGCAGCAATTTTGTGAAGTCCCGAGGCCACGTTTGAAGAGGACAAGATTTAACAAGGGAATAAACAAAAAGGGCTAAAGAAAGGTCCCCAGGCGTATCGTCTGGGGGGAAGTAATCTGCAAGCGATACGCTTGCAAGTGAGAAAGTCAAAGGCGGTTCCGAGAGTCAAACCCGACTAACTTGTCGTGTAGTATGGTCCAGGCGTATCGCCTGGGGAGGAAAAGGCAGCAAGCGATACGCTTGCTGGCCAAAAACCCGGAAACTTAGCTGATTTGATATAAATTCGACTTTAAGGGTTTCATTCGGGATGGGACGACTTCCAGACGATTTGTAGAGCGATCAGAGGTGATTTTCAGAGGAGAAGAGAGTTGTGATCAAGGAGAAACATCGGGAGATCAAGATTTCATCAAGATTCAATATCCGGTTCTTCCATATTCTTCGTTTTCATTATAAACTCTTTATTGTCTATCATGTTTTTGAACCAAGTTCCAGACTTTATCATGTTTTATGTTCAGACCATGATTGTAGGCTAAATTGATTGTGCCATCTAGGCCGTTTTGATGAGTTATTGATACTTTGACTTTATTCTCGGTTTTGACTAGTTGATTGATGTTACGATTCTATTAAACTCTAATGAATGCCATGCTTGATGCATATGTGTGTTATTAGCAGATTGTTAGTTGATTGTTGATGCATGATTTACCCGCGAATGTCTTTCGGTTTAGGTAGATTATCCGAAGTAGTTGACTTTAGGGTTAATTGCTAAAGTATAGTTTAGGGTTTCTTGAACTATTGCATTGATAATTAGTCGATGATTTGATTGTAATGTGCTGCCTATTCTGAGACTCAAAATGTAAAGGATTGTCGGGTATTTGGGTTGGTTAAAGTTCTAGGTTAGCATTGTCTCAAAAGGAAGTGTCCTAGGGTTTTGATTAGCTTGGTATTCCGTGTCATTCATGGTAGTTATTGGTAGCTCCTGCTAGGTCTAGGGTGTCTAAGATTGTTTCGAGGACGGTTAGGTTTAGTTGAGATAGGACGTACCCAAAAGGTGAACTTTTGTTCGAGCGTTAGAATCGTTGTCTAGGAAGGACTTTAAAAGGTGAACTAGCAGCCATCAGATTAGTCAGAACCGAGGTAAAGCTAAGTGTCAATTACGAGTCTAGGTCTAGGTGGTATATCTATCTCTCATCTGTGTTTCTCCAAAGTTTCCTGCTTTTGTCTGTGAGTTCGTTAGTTGTTATTTACTTTTAGTTAAATCAATCCTTAAATAAAAAACCCAAATTTCTCAGTATTTCCATTCTTAGGTCCTAGTTTAATTTTGTCTATAGAGTGTCTCTAGGGTTCGATATTCCCGGTCTTGCTTTAGCTTTACTATAATCCGACAGGTACACTTGCCTTAGGGTTCGGTTTAGTTTAGGTAGTTTCGGTAAAATTAGGTGTGTCTAGGTCTAGGTTTAGGTCTAGGTTTTAATAGTATTTTTAGAGTCGTTCCGAACACATCAAGTTTTTGGTGCCGTTGCTGGGGACACTTGGCAATAGCAAAATTAACTTAGGTCGTTCGTTAGGAAATTTCGAGTCTCTTAGGGTTTTCCCGTGTCTAGAGACTTAGGATTTTCAGTTTTTTTAGTCTAGATTTTTAGGTTTAATTTTTTCTAATGTTTATTTGAGTCTTCCCCCATTTTATGCCACACACTCGTTCACGAGGTCCACCTGAGCTTTCACCACTTTCTGATCCCGACGCGAACATTCGTGAACGGTTCCGCCTTCTTCGCACGGAACTCGAGGCGTTCATCATTTCCACAACTCATTCCAAACCATCCACTTCCACACAGATCGCACGCGACACCAAACCCATTCCATTTCCCGACCTTTCATCCATGGCGGCACGTCGCACCGTCCACGAGCAGGCCAGCGCCGGAGTTACAGACGCTAGGTTTGCCATTGCGCAGCCAAACATTGCCAACACCGCGAATTGGCAAATTCCGTCTCACGTCATCAATGCTCTTGCACATTCGATTAAATTCCATGGACGTGAGGACGAAGATGCTTTGATGCATATCTCGCGCTTTATACGGATTTGCAATACGTTCGGACTCACGGGAGTCGCGAACGACACCATCTATCTGCGCTTGTTTCCATTCTCCCTTACCTCTCGAGCCGCCGAGTGGCTTGAGACGCTTCCGCCAAATTCGATCGCCACCTGGGACGATCTGACAGCAAAATTCCTGAAAAAGTATCATCCTCCAGCCAAGGCTGCACGCACTCGGGAGGAAATCCACTCCTTTCGGATGGACCCCGATGAGCCTTATTCGGTTGCTTACGAACGATTCAACACTCTCCTGAGCAAATGTCCGCAACACGGGTTGACGGACTGGGCGATCATAGAAAAGTTCTACAATGGACTTCCTTATTCTGTTCAGAAGGAGTTCAACATTTCGGCTGGAGGTCGCATGATGGAAAAGCTCATCGTTGACGAATGCGAATCACTTTTCGAGAGCTTCGCACTTGCTGAACAGCAGGCACCCGGAGGTCGGAGAGCCACCTTGTCCCCGACTAGATCACTTGCACCGTCTACGTCTACCCGGAGTGTCAGTCACATTGGCTCAGAGACCATGCCGCCTAAGGAGTTAGAGAACATCTACAGGGCTTTAGAAGAAATCAAAGTCCATATCAAAGCCAAATGTGAGCTTTGTAGAGGCACTCACGACACCCGAGACTGCCCGCTTGCTCCCGCTAAGCAAGTCGACTATGTTGGGAACCGAAACCAGTTCGGTAATTCTTTCCAGTCCGGGTGGAGGAGTGGCCAGAATTCAGGATGGCGAGAGGGAGGAAACCCACCTGGTTTTCCACCGAGGAATAACTATGGTGGAGGAGATGACGGGCCTGGTTTAAAGGAGATTAGGGAGCTTATAGCTAACCAGACCCAGATCCTGCAGCAGATTGTGGCGAGAGATGAGGGAACACAGAAGAAGCTGGCTGAGCATGACACGTTACTAAGAAATCAACAAGCTTCGTTCCTGGATTTGCAGCGTTCGGTTGGTGATATTGCAAAGCAGCTGAAGGAGCTCAATTCCCGTGGGGGTCAGTTTTCCGGTAGTACTTACAAAAACCCCAATGCTAATGTTAACGCCATTACTACTAGGAGCGGGAGAGTTGTTCAGAGTCCATCACCGACGGTAGTTGAGGAGGAGCCGGTTGATGAGGAGATAGAGTTGGAGACGCCTGACGGGAGGGTGCATGAGAGCGTGACGCCAGCAAGTACCGCACCGAACGTCGAGGCTGAGAGAGTGACGAAGCCGCCGGATGGAGAGAAGCCGCTGAAGTGGGAGGCGGTGAGAGAGAAAAAGAGAGTTCGATTTGCGCCTCAACCGATTACAGCAGATGACTTGAAGCATGTGCCTTATCCTGAACGATCTAATCCAACAGAAGAATGCGCGTGAGTACAGTCAGTTTCTTGATATTCTTAGGCAACTTAGGATTACTTTACCTTTCACAGAAGTTTTGAGTCAAATGCCTAAGTATGCTAAATTTTTGAAAGATATGTTAACGTAGTAAGAAGAAACTTGAAGCTTTATCTGATGTTACACTTGATGCCCAATGCTCCGCAATAGTACAGAATAAATTGCCCGAGAAGCTTAATGACCCAGGGACCTTTACAATTCCTTGCTCTTTTGGTGATTCTTCTGTTACACGTGCCTTAGCTGATCTAGGTGCTTCTATCAATGTCATGCCTTTTTCTGTTTTTCAGCACCTAGGATTAGGCGATTTAGAACCGACCAGGACGACAATTTCGTTAGCAGATAGGTCGGTGGTTAGGCCCAAAGGAATAGTGGAAAATGTACTTGTGCAAGTTGATAAATTTTTGTTCCCTATAGACTTTGTGGTAGTTGACAGTGCGTATGATGCTAGCTGCCCGCTGATTTTAGGTAGGCCTTTCCTTAGGACCGCCCGGGCGTTAGTTGATGTTTTTGCGGGCACCATCACTTTGAGGGTTGATCATGAGAGTGTTGTGTTCGAGGTGGGTAGACGTGAGGATAGGGGTGCCGAATCTGTGTGTTTGATAGGTATGTTGATGTCCTTCATAGATCTTGTGGTTGTAGGAAATTGGTTAGAAGATGATGAGATTGAAGAGGATGAATGTGGGGAGAACACCGGGGGGTTAGTTGAAGTAGTTGATAAAACTGAGATTTTTGACCCGTTAGTGCAACCCGGTAAGGTAGAGAGTGTAGAAGTGGTTGACATGGTAGTTAATGAGGTGTTGAGTGACCTGTTGGGAGAACCCGAAGAGCTGGTGAGTGTGGAGAGTGAATTAGCAGTT
>JBCNJP010014272.1:0-11168 GCA_039602395.1 Deinandra increscens subsp. villosa | reverse complement strand
TTTTTAATTTTAAATGATCATGTTAATAATTGGCTATGGAGTATTAAGGGTTAAAAGCAGGGATTGATTAAAACTTCTCATATTGAATGAAGATGGAAATGTGACAAACCAAACGTCAAATATAATATACAAGTCTGTATTTTTTAAATTGTAACTTTTTACATTTTGGAATGTTGACATTTTTCTTTAATTCCAATATCGTATCACATTTATTATAATATGTTATTATAAGTATTAATTTTTTTTTTAAAAATCCGCCCGTGCGTGGCACGGGTATCAAAAACTAGTATAATATATATATGAAAAGTTTGATTGCCACGTGGCATCACCACAACACTCCATTCATTGGTTTTCCCGCCTAGATGCAATCCTCTTAATCACTCCACGGATCTGTTAGGATCTTGAGAATAAAAAGCTACCCAAACCAAATAATCCTACTTATATGCGTTCCTACTTAGAAACCCTAATTCCCTATAACATTTGTGATACGCCTCTCAATTTCATCTTCCTTTCTCTAACCAGGTGATTCATAAGAACAATCGCCTCCCAAATTCATCTCCGGTCACAAGCCACAGGCGATTTTTTTTTGAACGGCGATTCATCACATCTTTCGATCATCTCTCGCACCATTCGATCTCTTGCAACTGATGTTCATCTAGGTATGTATTCGTATTCGATCCTTTGCAACTGATTTACCTAAACCCTATAATCTTATAATCCATCCCGCAGCAATGATCATCAACGCTTTCAATTCAAGGCATCTCATCGTCGTCCTGCTTCTCCACGCCGATCATCGCCGGTTTCACTCTCACAGACACGATTAAGGTCTCAAATCGTGTGAAGATCATCAGTCAACCTCTTTACGGTATTAATCATTCTATAAACATCTCCGTCTTCGGTGTTTGAATTTTAGTTTCAGAATTTCGTATAAACCCTAACTTTTTTGTTCCTCAATCGGTTCAAGTTTCTTCTCTGCATATTGTTCATCCATCGATTGATTCAGAATCTTATATATGTTTTTAATCGTTGAAATCCTAATATTTGCGACTCCTTCCGTTTTAATTTATTTGCTCCAACATTATGGACTTTAAAGCCCCATCTTGCACATGATGGTTTTTTTTTTCTTCAGATTTTGGTGAACTCAACTAAGATTTTGTTTTTTTTCTCTTGAACAATGCAAACAATTTATCAAACACATTTACGTTATGTAGTTTGATTTTTATTGAATGTATACTATTTTTACTTTTTTCTGTTTGCGGGTTTGAGTTAATGATTTTCATTCTGTTTACGACTTCTAAGTTGAGATCATTTTTGTGTTTTTTTAATGGTGGATACCTTTTATTTGTTCTCAGGTTCTAAATTCTATTTCAAATTTTACTTATTATTGTTTGAACATTGTAAATTTTAAGCTTTATAGTTATACAATGGATGATTTATTTAGAGATTTTATTGCTTGCTTGACTACGTACAGTTGGTTTAAGAGCTGAGTAGAGCAGATATACATTGAGTGGATTGAGTGAAGGAGGAGTTGCATTTCTTCTAATTAGTAAACTTATGATTATTTCTTTTTATCAGTTAAATTAGTTCTTCTTTATTTTCTTTCTAAGTTTCAAGCTTAAACATTTTAATTGGGCTTTTGTTGGTTACAGGAAGAGAGATTGGTTGATGGAATCATTCATTTCAATTAATCATGAATTGATATTAGAATTGGCTTTTTTCTTTAATTATTTCAGGTTATGCAATTGATATGGACAACCCAAATTTGCAGTTTCGTTGCAGGACTCTTCTTATCTTAGCTATAAATCGTGTACTAATAGCCATTGTACAAATTACAGTAGAATTTCCTAGATAAGGCTATATACCTAAAGGAGTATTAATCACCTAGCATGATGAAATGAAAAAATGCAACCGAAATCTTAAATTCTATATATCAAGACAAAAGGGAAATAATTAATACGCTTGAATATTTAGATAAACCATTGTCTTATATCAAACTGATATTCAATTAGTTTATTTTTCAAGGTTATAATTCATGTTTTTTTTGGTGCTCATAATATATATGATTACAAAATAAGCTTTGCAAACTTTTATAGCAGCTCTGCTTTTTATTGGATATGTACCCACTTGATTAGGCTCCATAGCTTAATGTGAGATAGACATGCTTTTTCTATATTGATAAGGTTTAGCCTAATTTTAAAAATAGTGTTGAGTAGTGGTCTGCCAAATTAAACTTGGGTTGTTTAGTACTACTTATCACCATCTTAAGTAGTAGCCTAGAAAATCAAAACCAACCTTTAATGCATATCTATCCAAGCAACAATCCTAATGAGGCATAATGGCTATAAATAATGATAAATCATAATGTTAGATGGCATCACGTAGATACTCTTTATGAGATTACCAAATTCTTCATATGGCAAAATACAGTGAATTAGATAATACCATGGCAAGATGGGAGGGTCAAGTGGGTTGGGTAGCACGTTCATAATACCATGTGGTTCATTTGAAAGGTGTTTATATCATGTTTTTGGTTTTGGGATAATGGTTTATGTGATGTATTGTCTAATCTATTAGTTTTTCTATATTTATCTTCTTTAAACCATACTTGATTGTTATTGTCTTTATTTTACTATATATATTTTTTAAACCAAAGCCTGTGCGATACACCTATAAAAGTTTGTTACGTATGTATTTTCTAAAAGACAACTTTTATTTTTTAACAGGTTTTTTAGTTTCTTTTAGTAGGAGATGAAAAGTGACACCTCCTGCTTATACAAGCTTCTGCAGCAGCCCTTCTATTCATGTTTTATTTAAGGTGAGCAAACATAAACCGAGAGGGATTAATCGGTGAACTTGCTTTTAGTATAACAGCAGCAACCCTTCTATTCATGTTTTGGCGGACCTGCTCCTCATTGCCTTAGATTGCAACTTTTGAGTGAATGTTTCTTTTCATTTTTCCTATTTGCTAATTTGCGGTAACATTTATGAAATCGGGTCTAATTTTGGGATTGATTTGGAAGGGAAGTGCTTTTCTTTCACCTTTCATGTATGTGCAGGTTTATATATTCTCTTTTGAAATTATGTTATAGGAGATCTTTATCGGTGAGAAGCCCTGTGTAAACATGCACCATGGTCCCATTATAGGTGAGATTTGGTTAAATGTTTGTTGGTTAAAGTAAACAGTCTTATTATGTTGACTTTATTGTGTTGTATAAGAAATTATTCATGTTTCTACAAGGATGATATAACTTTTGTTGTCTTTAAAAATAAGTTGTTGAATCTTCAAGCAACCAGGTTATGCTTTTCATCAATTCTTGAATTGTCTGCCCCTCTTCTCTTGAAATTGGTCGCATGATATATCAAAATAAAGGTAGGTGTTTTCACTTCTATACTTTTATGCTTTAAACTTCTACTTTCAACTTTCATGGTATATATTTACTTACACTTAGTCATATGTGGTGCATCTTATTTTTGTTATAGGTGCAACGATGGGGTTTAATTAGCTGCACCATCATTGTTTTTCTTCTCAGTACTAATGTTGTTTGGATGTAAGTTGTTGATGGATGCAAGCCAATTAATTTTCAGATTTTTATTTATCCATTTGTTCATCTTTTTAAGTTTAGTAATCTATAAGTGGTCTTCCTTAGCAAATAAATCAACTAACTAGATACAACTATCATATACAATAAATGTTGGACTAGGTTACAAAAGTTACCCAATAGAAACATAAGAAAAAAATCCAAGAACTTATTGTTTATAATATTCAAGCAAAGAAGACCAGTTATGCAATTTTATGATTAAGCGAGTATTTTTTTCTCATTTGTCAGATAGACATGAGTTTATTAGGTTTATAACCTTGATTATTTATTAAAAATAAATAAATATGAAGTATAAGGGAAGCATGCTTATATAGGTATGTTAACAAAAACTTAATATTTTAATTGTCACACACTTCTTTAATATCCCAAAGTTTTTTTAGTCAATAGCTCCGAGGTTGATATTCTTTTGCCTAATAAAGTGAAACTCTGTGTCTTTTCTCTCTATTCTATCCATGTTTAGTGTTGAAACTTAATATTAGATTTTTCTTCTACTGGCCAACGAATTATTTTACCATCTTCTTTTACTGGAGAGATGGACTAAAACTTCTAATATTAGATGAAGATGGAACTGTGACAAAACAAATGTTGAATGTTAATTTTTTTCTTTAATTTCAATTATCGGATTACATTTATTATAATATTCTAAATTTTAGATTCATTTTTTTAAAATCTGCCCGTGCGTCGCACGGGTATCAAAAACTAGTATATATATATATATAAGGAGATGATCATTTGAGAACCAATTGAGCTTGAGAACTAAAAAGAACTAATCTCAGCCACTAGTTTATGTACATGGAAACCCCCCCATGAATTATAGTGGTCCCCACATAAAATTAGTGGTTGAGATTTAGTTCTCAAAAGTTCTCAAAATAAAAAGTTCTCATTTGAACCTAACCCTATATATATATATATATATATATATATATATATATATATATATATATATATAGGGAAGGGTTCCATGTAGACCCCTTAAATTTTGTAGACCCCGTAGACCCCTATAAAACTCAATAAAAATAAAACTCAGTGTTGTAAATTTGGTTTTTTTTTATTACGATGAGCTTTTAAGAACCAAAAAAATAAATAAATAAATAAAAAAAAACAAAAAACATTACAAATCGAACATTTTAAGACAATGAGTTTTAAAATAATGAGTTTTAAACGCAACACTGAGTTTTATTGAGTTTATTGAGTTTTAAACTCATTGATTTTTAAAACTCATTGTCTTAAAATGTTCAATTTTTAATATTTTTCATTTTTCTTTTTTTTTAATTGTCTTTTTTTGTTCTTAAAAGCTTATCGCAAATAAAAAAAACTAAATTAACAAAACTGAGTTTTATTTTTAGTGAGTTTTATTGAGTTTTATAAGGGGTCTACGGGGTCTACAAAAAATAAGAGGTCTACACGGATCTTTTACCTATATATATATATATATATATATATATATATATATATATATATATATATAGGGCATGGATATATGAAAAACCATTCCCACTTAGAAAAACTATGAAAACCAAGTACATGGCTCTCATTAATCCACGTTGGTTTTCTTATCTACAACTTGAAGGGCATGATGGTCCATTCACCTTATTGAAGACTTTACCTGCAAAAAGGACAAGACACTTTTCTCTTTCCTCTCACCTCACTCCATCTATTCCTCTCTCCTCTCTCCACATTCTCTTTCCATCTTCATCATTAAATCACATGTTGTAGTATTAAACTAACCTTCACAACCAACAATACCTATTAAACTAATTTTCACAACCAACAAAACCTATTAAACCAACCTTCACAACCAACAAAACTTTTTTTTGCTTTTTTATTTTTAGTTTTGCTTTTAAAAACCCAAAAACACATTTTTCCCGGCTTAAAAACGACTTGAATAGAACTCTATTAATATCCACTAAACCTCCATGATAATAATAAGAAAAAAAGAATAAAATCAAATAAAAGGCTAAAAGAAAACTAGCTTAGGTTAATATAAATTAAATTATCTTTTTCTATAAATAGAACTCTATTAATATCCACCAAACCTCAATTCTATAGAACTCTGCTAATATCCTCTTTTATTAAACGTTTTAGTTAGTTTACATATGTAAAAAATGTGTGTTTGTTATTAAACATTTTGCTCACAGCATGTTACATATGTAATTTTATATATGAAGCACGAGTTTCTATATGTAAATTTAAATAGATAACGAGATAACACATGAAACATTTAAAAATTTACATGTGTGGAACAAGTTTACACATGTAAATTTAAATGATGCAACATATTACGTATGTAAAATAACATATGTAAACATCATTACGTAAGTAAATTAACATATAGTTATATATGTAACATCATGGTTGAGTGACTGAGTCACATATGTAACATCGTTTTTTAGATATACTATTCTTCTCTTTCTTCAAAATCTATTTTATTACATATGTAACATTAGATATTACATATGTTACATTATATATTAAACATATGCAAGTAAAATTACATATGTAACATTTTAGCTAATAATTTAATATATCATCGAACTAGTACATTTAAGTAAAAATACATATGTAACATCATTAAAAAATAATATATAAGATTATATAATATAGTTTACGTATGACTTATAATATAATAGACGAGTAAAATTAAATACGTAACATGCCTAGAAAATAAGTTTACATAGTATAAATTATGTAACCTACGTATACGTAAGTAAATTTACATATGTAAAATTAGATATAATTAGCTTTTAGATATTACATTTTTTTGACACAAAGAATATATATATATAAACCTAACAGAGAAATATAAAAGCTAATTAATCTTCAGTTCTTGATAATTATCTTCATCTTTGACACAAAAAATCATTTAACCTACACAGAAAATAAGTTAATCACTTGATATACGTATATAACATTAGAATTTTACATATGTAACAAAATACATTAGTTTGCGTTTTTCATCTTAGCAATAAATTGTAACATATGTAACATGTAACAACTTATAAACATATGTAAAATGTAACATATAACAAAATATGTGTGTAAAATTACATATGTAACACCAATATTACGAATATCACGTAAGTAAATTTACATATTTATATATTTATTATCTTAGAAATTTGTGTGCTACGCATGTTATGCAAGTAAATATACATATGTAACATTAGAATTTTACATATACAACAAATTACATCAATTTGTGTTTATCATCTTAGCAATAATTTGTAATATATGTCTAACAACTTATGTTGTGTACTAGAAGTGTTACATATAAAATCAAAAAACTTACATATGTAAGCCAATAGTTACATATGTAAAACCAACACTTAAAATATATAAAACAGTGAGTTACATATGTAAACCAAGAGCTACATATTTAAACGAAGACTTTAAAATGTAGACAACAAGTTACATATGTAAACCAATACTTAGATATGTAATCTCAACCCAAAGACTTACATATGTAAGCCAATAGTTACATATGTAAAACCAATATTTAAAATATGTAAAACAGTGAGTTACATATGTAAACCAAGAGCTACATATTTAAACACTTACATGTATTAAACTACGATAGAGAAATTTCTTTTTCTTTTCTTTTTTTAATGAAATGTTCTGGAAACCAACATTTTGGTCTCATCAAACACCCACAATTTGAAAAAGAATGTGTTTGAAAAAAAAAATTATATATAACACTATCTTCCATGATCTTTAACACTTACGTGCTCCAAGTGCTCGAAGCTCCTCAATAACACTATCTTCCATGATCTTTAACACTTACGTGCTCCAAGTGCTCGAAGCTCCTCAATAACACTATCTTCCATGATCTTTAACTGCCCCGAACTACCAAACACAGCTGCTCAATAACTTTTTTCGGCCAAAATATGCAATTTTGGCCAAATACTATTTTCCGGCGAGTTTTCAAAATTTCAAACCGCTATAACTTGATCAAAACACAACGAAAATTAATTCCGAAAGTTGCCTTGGATTCGTCTTGACTAGGAGAACAATTATAGCACCATTGTTGATATGTTTTGGAATCGTTTTACAGGGCCAAAATATTCAGATCGACGAAGAAGATGACCGGAAAAACAGATTACAACTCAAACGTTAACGAAACTCAAAAATTGTTGTTGCCTTAGCTTTGTATGATTATTTACAACTTGTAGCAACTGAGTTTGATAAAAAGTAACATAAAATCGCAGATTCGCCATGAATAAACTCGGAAGAAGACAAGAAACTGTTGTGATGTCGATGAAGAAGAAGAAGCGAGATAATTGCAATGGGGCTTCAGTTGTAAAAATTTTAAGTGTTGAATGGGGCTTCAGTTTGTTGAGATGATTCTACATGGAGATTGAGAAGAAAAAAATTGGAATTAGATTTTAAGATTCAAATTCAAAAAGGAAAAGAAAGAAATGTTGAATAGGGTGGTGATATGATATGATGGGATTGTGCATGCAAATGGCAGGAAGTAGGTTACTAGAGTGGAAAAATTCATACCTAAAATACCCTTATTCATTTTAAATAAAGGGATACTATGTTTATTATATGTTATTAAGAATATATAAAAAAGGAAAATAGTCTAATAAATTAAGAACCCTTAGATGAAGTTAATCAAGGGACACAAATGGGTTTTCATGGTTTTCCAAACTCAACATGGTTTTCATATTATCCTTTCTCTCTCTCTCTCTCTCTCTATATATATATATATATATATATATATAGGGTTGGGCATAGATATTAAGCCTCTCTTGAAGCATTAATCAATTAACCAACAATGAATGGATTGATCAAAATAATTTTATTGATCTAAGGGCTCAAATTTAAAGCTGCCTTTTTAATTTCTGTTTTGTTTTTTATTAAATTGAAAAGGGCAAATTTGTCATTTAACAAACCCAAATAAAAACCCCATTCATTTAAAAAAGTCCATAACTTTTTTATACATTGTCGGATTTTTATAAAAATTACACCATTAAACTCGTCGCATTTTTATCTTTAATTCGATTATAGTCTCGACGTTTTTTATTACCGTTTTCGAAGACGTACGATTTAGCACTAGTGTTACAACCAGTAACATCATTGTCATATCTGTTAACAAATAAAAAATTACATCCACACATTCATAACCAGTAGCATCGATGTTTCTACTTAAGTACAACTGCATATGCATATATTACAACTATAAATGCATTAATATCTCGGACGTACGATGTAGCATTAGTGTTACAACCGTTAACATCATTGTTTCTACTTAGGTACCACTTCATATGCATATATTACAAACCACAAATGCATCAATATGTATACAAAACACCGATGCTATAACCATTAACAGTAGTGTGATTATCAGTAAACACCGATGCTATCAAGATTCTACAAAAAATAACTTTTTATTGTAAAGTAGTAAAATAAATGGGAATTGTAAAGTTATAGAACATGTTCTTGTTTAATTTTAAAAACAAATAAACATTATATATATTCAATGATTCTATCAGAAAGAGTATAATATAATTAAAACATTTGCAAGTATAATATATATTCTCCAAGAAAATGAAAAAACCAAGCTCCAATTTCACCCCATAAAACTCACCTGCAACCATGACGTCATCAATCGTCTCCGATCCGTTGATGCAAGCTTCTTTCATCTTCACCATGCTCTTCATGTTCCTATGATGCTAAACATATCTCAAAATCTCTTCCACAAAATCCGTTACCGAGAGAGATCCATCTACGCCGCCAAGCATCACTGATCGGGTTATGGTGTCGCGCTGAGAAGAAGAGATCCATCTAGCTCGCCGGAACGCTAATCGGGTTATGGTGTCGCCGCTCAAGAAGAGACGGAAAAACAGGGCTGGGGTTCAAAAACATGGTGAGAGAGAGAAAAAGAGATGATCGACGCTTGAAGGTAGCACCGGCCATGGCCATAGGGCGGTCGGAAGTTCGACGGCGTTCAGAGAGATACAACCATTTGTTTGACTTTGTGATGAAGATACGGGTGTTCTCTCAGATCTAAATATTGAAATAATCTGAGATCGGATGTTGGTTTTAGAAATTGGAAAGAGAATAAATATTCTTTACAAATTTACCCCTGGAACAAATATCCACCACAAAATTTTGAATACATTTCAGGCCCTTGATCTTTCATGTAAAGCCATAGGATGAAGTTAATTGCTTAGTTCTATAAGAAAGGGTTATTAATTGTTCCCAATCCTATATATATATATAATATAGCTTCAAAGACGCCTCTCATGTATCAATGCACTCTTTCAACTCCTTATACTCGTGTCCATTATGGTTTTGAAACACTTGTCTTGTTTTGCAAGAGCTCTAGGAATTGGCTAAAAATAATTATAACATATGTTAAAATAAGACCTGGTTTGTTTTTTAAAAAATCTTTAAATAGAGGTTACATCTCATTCGTTCAGACGTATTCAGATGTAAAGCCGTTTGTTTTTTCCAGTTATTAAGAGGTTCTACATCTTAATAGCAACTTAACCATCAATAGGGCTGGCAAAACAGGTCTAAACGTGTCAGACAGGTCAGACACGACACGATTAACACGGGTACTAAACACAAACACGACATGATTAACTAATCGTGTCATTTTCTTCAAACACGAACACGGATCTGTTTATAAACATGTTACACGACACGACCTGTTTAGACACGATTAATATTCTGAGAATAAAAACCAAAAATAAATTAACGAATATAAATAGGAAAGAGTTGGAGAATTTGAGTTGTTAAAGTTGGTATAGTGAGAAAAATCATAAGGTTATGGTGGAAATCTCAGTTTTTATAAAAGGATTTTGACTTTTAATATGTATATAATTATTTTAAAATATTATTAAAATTATAAACGTGTTTAATTGTGTCATAAACAAGTTAGACGATGTGAAACCTGTTTAGACACGATTTTAGTCGTGTCATAAACGTGTCGACCTGTTTAAGACACGAAACATGTTTAACTTAAACCCAAACCTGTTTAACTCCGTGTCGTATCGTGTCGTGTTAACAGGTCCGTGTCAAAAATTGTCAGCCCTAAACATCAAGACCTTTTAGAACATCTTAAAACCTCTTAACCCTAAAAAAAGAGTCGTTCGTTCTCGGGCGACTTGAGCTCCGTCTACAGCGACTAGGCTTCGGCTTCGGCGACTAGTTATCCACCTCCGGCCTCCACCTCTTAATGATTCAGTTTTCAGACATTTGAACCACCTCTTACCATTCAGCTTTTAGCATTTAGAAGTAGTATTCAGATTCATACATAAATCTCTTGAAAAACAAACGGGACCTAAGTTTCTTTTTACTTTTGTAAGAATAACAATCTTTATATTTCGTTTTAAGGCAACTCACAGTCTCACACAACATTTTATCCGCATACTGTTAAATCCTCATTATTATTTTTTTTGAAAAGTCTAACTCAATGAGAGCATTCACAGTAGGTTCTTCATCCTCATCCCTATAATTTATAATTTTATTATTATTATTTCTCTTTTTTCAATCACAACCATAATTAAATAATACTTTTTATACATTTATCATTACTTGTTCTCTCTTCCAATCCAGAAA
>JBCNJP010014271.1:0-11174 GCA_039602395.1 Deinandra increscens subsp. villosa | reverse complement strand
AAGATGTTGCTGATGCTACTGCTCAAGTTAAAGAACTGTAGGTCCGGAAACAACAACTAATCACGATATTTTAATCACAAACGAGTGCGGAATCCTCGTTTATGATTGATTCAAGATAGAGAAGAAAAGAAACACAAAGAATACGATGATTAAACGTTAAAAACCTAATCTTGCACACAAGATGAACTTGTCGGGTACAAAACAGTAAATCGTAAACCCTCTTCTCTCTCTAGAAATCGTAATCAAGCCCCTTTGAATAGTAAACTCATGGGGTTTATATAGCCATCCCATGAGTTTACTATTGGGCTCTTAAACCCTAATCATAAACCCAAGCCCATGCCCATATCCAATAGTAACTAGCCTAAACATAATAATAAAACTAGCCTACTAATCTAATGAAACCCACTAAGCCCAGCCCAAACTATTTAATATTACAAGCCTCATAATCTAGCCTCTACAATCTTCCCCTAGGCTTGTGATATTAAATGTCTTCGATCTTTGAAAATCTTCTTCTTGACTGGCTGGCAAAGATGCTGATGAAGATTTTTTCCGCAGAAATCTTCATTGGGTTTCATAACGGGCACTTGGGACTTCCTCTTGATCAGCATCAGCTCGAACTTCTTGAAATGAACAAGTTAATGAAATGGAGGATTCTCATTGACTTGCTTCTATTGAAAGAACTGGTTCTTGCTGAATCCTCGGTAACTGTCTTGAATCTCCAAAAGTTAGAGGTAAAATTTTGAAAAACCTCCTAACTTTGGAGAACTTGATTGTTGATCTTGGATCTTCATGATCTCTAACTGCTCTCTGCATCATTTTCTTCATCAATTGACTTTAAAATCTTCAGCTTCCCCTTAACACGTGAACATCTTCTTTGAAGCTCTTTTGAAGTTTTTGAAAACTTGTAAAGACACCAACAACTTCCCCTGAATAGTTTCTTTTCCAGATGGAAGTCTTGTCCGGCTGGTTCTTTAACTTTGAGCAGCAGCAGCAGCATCTTTCTATCATCAACCTGTCTGACACACATTTGAAAAAATATACTCCACCAGACATTTGATGACTGGTCTTTGGGTTAGAAGGTAATTAACATTGTAAAAACCCAGTTATCACCTGTTGATGATAATAAAGTTCCCCTAAACCCAAGACCTCTAAAGACTTCCCCTTAGCTGATAAATTCCCTTCAGCTAAGGACTTCCCCTGAGATAATACATATTATCTTCGAGTTCCCTTCAGATACTATGTATTATGGAAGTCTTTTCATTAGATAATAAGTATCATCCTCGAGTTCCCTTCGGATAATACTTATTATCCCCTCTCCTTCCCCTAAAAATTTGTCAAGATCTGACGGAGGAAGTCTTTTTCATTAGATAATAAGTATCATCCTCGAGTTCCCTTCGGATAATACTTATTATCCCATACTCCTTCCCCTAAAAATTTGGCAAGATCTGTCGGGGGCATATTGTCATGCATTAAAACCCATGAAAAACACATTTTGACTTCTCAAATCAACCTGGCCAAGACGAAAACATACCAAAAAGAACTTAACGACTCACACACGAAAGATAAAAACAAACAAATACTTACCAATATCAAACACGAGAAAGTTTACAAGGGATCAAACCGTATGAATCTGACTGAGGAACCCTTTTCAGCTTTAGTTACTCAACTAGTCCAGGTGATTGCCGGTATGTTTGTCCGCTTTAAACTCAAACCCGTTTAATCCCAACCGAATGCGTCATGCTTAATATAGTACAATATTACCATCATGTTTAATTGTCCCCACACCCAAGCGTACACAGCAAAACCTACCCAACCTCAGAGTTTATTGAGGATTCACAAACCCCCAACTTGAGGAACCATGCACCACGGCCATGACTACCACTTATTTTCATTAACCATCAGTTGGTGATCAGGTCGGCCGCTAAGCACGCAAAGAAGACCAACTGAGTGATTATTTTTCATTTTCTTTTCTTTTTCATTTTTTTTTCATTTCTTTTTCTTTTCTTTTTCTTTTCTTTTTATTATGTGGTGTAGTCATGACAGCAGAGACATGACAGCAGAGACATGGCGTGTGAGAGAGTGAATACTAGGTATAATTACCACTCTCAACCCGTTTTTGCTGGGACTCAGTCTTTTAAACCATGCAACCTGGGATGGGAAACTAAACATATATATCTTTTAAGTTCACTGCACTTTCATTGGAGGTCATAAGTTTAGGTCGAGCCTACCGAGCATATTACCGTGGAGCTTGCCTTTCACTTTCGCCTTACGCGTGTCAGCCATCTCCAACCGACATTCATTTACTTCCCTAACTCTCAAAACAAGACACAAACAATTAAAAATTGAAAAGCACACTATTTTTGAGGGGTCAACTTTTTCTTCATCTTTACATTTCTTCCCCTTGCTTATTGATTTTTAATGTCACAATCTTGTGAACATCATTTTTTCAGTTGTTTTTTAAATAAAACACACAAACACACTTAAAAGAACAAAACACAAAATTTTGCAGACATCTGGCCAAGCTAACTTTCAAAGTATTGATTTGAAAATTTTGAGAAAATTGGGTTTCATGACATGCACACTTCATTGCATTTGAAGTCAAACACATAATCAATCAACAGCTTAATTGAAACTTTAATGAAATAGGTTTGACTCAAAAGACCCTTTGTTGCCTCATCAAACCAACAACCAAGTTAAGAACAGTACCTTTCATGCTGAATTTGACCTTTTACCTCTCAAGGAAACATATCCTCCATAAAAAAATTGCTTGTCATGACATGAAGATACGTCTCCTAAACTGTGCCTGGAACAATCACTTATCAACAAATAAATTAATAATAAAAATGTTAGTGATAATCCTCCTTGACTGTTCCTGCACATAGTGAGAGATTAGTTAGCCATTGGTACCCAGGCCATTGTTTTTCTGGGTACACCTGAGGAATCAATAAAGGATACTTCTTGTAAGAACATCCCCTTTGAGAAATCAGGAAGTTGTGATGGAGCTGCCTTGATTTTTGGTTTCCAAGTTCCAGGTGATTTAACATTTGTTTTAGTCACTTTTGGAGTTGTGACTTTAGGTATTTCAACCTTCTTCGTTTTAGATTCACTTTTCAAAACAGTTTTTGTTTTAGTCACCTTTTGAGTTGTGACTTTAGGTATTTCAACCTTCTGCATTTTAGAATCATTTTTGAAAACAGTTCTAGTTACCTTGGGTTTTTCAAGCTTTGGTTGTTTTGAAACTGTTTCTTCACCTGTTTTTGAAAATTTTTGTAACTTGGAAAGCTATTGTTTTGATTTATAGATTTTCTTTCAGCTTTGACAGCGCCCCAATGTTGATCAGAGGGTTTAACCTTAGGAGTAACAGTCTTCATTGCCTTAGGTTTCTGCACCATCATCGGCTTAGACTTCACAGACTCCTGAGATGAAACCCTTTGACTTTTCGGAAAATAGGGTTCATAGGGGCGATAAAGACAGTTTCTAGCAATATGACCAGCAATGCCACAATTAAAGCAAGTCTGCTTCTTTAGACAGAAGTCAGACGTGTACCCATTTGTCTTCGGTGGCTGATATGGAGCTGGTTTGCCTTGTGTATGCTTCTTTGGTTTGACTGCAGCTTCAGATTTGACTTTCTGCTGGTTTGTCGAAGCCTGTGTCGAACCTGTCTTTACTGTCTTTGTGCTTCCTTGATTCTTTGACGTTGAAGCACCATTCTTGCAATTACAACAGCAACTGCATGATCCAACTGAAGAAATGGGAGACACAGCTACTCCCTTGAGTTTTTCATTCTTCACTCC
Organism: Deinandra increscens subsp. villosa; assembly: GCA_039602395.1. NCBI lineage: Eukaryota > Viridiplantae > Streptophyta > Magnoliopsida > Asterales > Asteraceae > Deinandra > Deinandra increscens. Next base: position 7,380 of record JBCNJP010014271.1, on the reverse strand, counting down.
AGCCGTTGGTTTCATACTCGGATGCTTGATGGTGATCTTTGGCCTCTCAACTTTAGGTTCACTTATCACTCCATCGGTTATACCCTTGAACTTGGAGGAGAAGGATGGTAATTCATATCCTACATCTGGTTCTTGGTCAAACATTGATCCAGATGTCATAAAGATCTTCCCCTCAGGCCGTGTCGTCAAGATCACTTTTTCCCTTTCGACTTTGTCAATTACCTTGAAGTATGGGGTTTCAATTTCGGGGTATGGTTTCAACTCTATCCCAGCCTCATCAGACTTAGAGTTGTGACACCTGTCCTATTTCTGGCACTCAGCATCATTGTCTGATATGTCCTTTACTCTCCCTTCACCATAAGTCATGTTTGCTTCATTATCAATTTCTTCTTGAGTCAATGGTGTAGTTCCAACCAAGACACTATCAATAGGAGGAGCAGTTTCTTTATAATCAGACTTGGTTCGTTCAACTTGATCCTCACTAAGAAGTATTCCTATAATGTCTCTGGGAACTGGTGGAGGAATAATGCTGTTTGCAGACAGAGACTTATCAGACTTTTCTGACCCAAACCCAGTTTTATCTTTCCCAACTTGACCAGTCACAACAGCATGTGACAATTCCTTTCCAGCATCGAGCATTCGCTTATTTCTTTCCTGATTGCAATCATACTTGACCTGCAGCTCATCAAATTTTTGTTGCAGTTCAGTTAATTTCTGTGTAAGCTTAGATATCTCAATCCTAGCCCGATCATATAAGATAGTCTTCTCCGTTGCTAGCTTCTGATATTTCTCAATGTCTCGTTTCTGAGCTTTTACCTTCTCCTCATTCTTTTGCCATCTACCCTTAAAAGAACTCCTCTCGCATTTTATCTCAAACAATTCTATCTGATAATTTTTTACAAATTTGCCTAAGTCCAGGAATTATACGAGCACAAGTAGGATTGGGGCATATCTCAGTTTTGTCAACTTCATCTGCGAAATCATCTTTGTCCTCAACTATATTCTTTTCTTCAACCACTGAACTCATTTTCTTTCTTTAGATATGCAGTCTTTGAAAATTTTGAAGAATCGGCAAAAACGGCAAAAGTACTATTCAAAGAATAGTGTCAAAAACTTAAAACTGAAAAACAGAGACCTTCGGAGTGGAATTTGGGGGTCCAAACGAGCTCCCCTGGACGTTAGTCGGGGGTAATTCTGGGGCTCGGTGTCACGAACGTCGTGTTAAAATTTGAGCCTCTAACTCCAAATGAGTCAAAAGTTATGCCCGTTTCTGTGAAAGTGTGAAATAGTGACTTTTTACCGCAAGCTAGTTTCCGATCGTAAACGCTGTTTCCGATCGTAAACACCGATTCCGATAGAGACCAGTCGTAAACTCGTTTCCGGGTCGTAGACTCCAATAGTAAACTCCGATAGTAAACTCCGATAGTAAACTCCGATAGTAAACCTTCAAATCTTCAAATCTTCAAATCTTCAAATCTTCAAATCTTCAAATCTTCAAATTTTTTTTTTGAAAAAAAGCTTGAATCAAATACCGTGAGAACCTCGAATCTGTGATTCTTGGCTCTGATACCAATTGTAGGTCCGGAAACAACAACTAATCACGATATTTTAATCACAAACGAGTGCGGAATCCTCATTTATGATTGATTCAAGATAGAGAAGAAAAGAAACACAAAGAATACGATGATTAAACATTAAAAACCTAATCTTGCACACAAGATGAACTTGTCGGGTACAAAACAGTAAATCGTAAACCCTCTTCTCTCTCTAGAAATCGTAATCAAGCCCCTTTGAATAGTAAACTCATGGGGTTTATATAGTCATCCCATGAGTTTACTATTGGGCTCTTAAACCCTAATCATAAACCCAAGCCCATGCCCATATCCAATAGTAACTAGCCTAAACATAATAATAAAACTAGCCTACTAATCTAATGAAACCCACTAAGCCCAACCCAAACTATTTAATATTACAAGCCTCATAATCTAGCCTCTACAAGAACCAGCCGGACAAGACTTCCATCTGAAAAGCAACTGTTCAGGGGAAGTTGTTGGTGTCTTTACAAGTTTTCAAAGCTTCAAAAGAGCTTCAAAGAAGATGTTCACATGTTTAGGGGAAGATGAAGATTTCAAGTCGATCTTTGATGAAGAAAATGATGCAGAGAGCAGTCATAGATCATGATGACCCAAGATCAACAACCAAGTTCTTCAAAGTTAGAGGTGTTCAAACGTTTTACCCTCTATTTTTTTTTGAAGATTCAAGACAGTTACCGAAGATTCAGCAAGAACCAATTCCTTCATGAGAAGCAAGTTAATGAGAATCCTCTATCTCATTAACTTGTTCATTTCAAGAAGTTCAAGCTGATGCTGATCAAGAGGAAGTCCCTAGTGCCCGTTATGAAACCCAATGAAGATTTCTGCGGAAAGAATCTTCATCAGCATCTATGCCAGCCAGTCAAGAAGAAGAATTTCAGAGATTGAAGACTTTTAATATCACAAGCCTAGGGGAAGATTGTAGAGGCTAGATTATGAGGCTTGTAATATTAAATATGTTGGGCTGGGCTTAGAGGGTTTAATTAGCTTAGTAGAGTAGTTTGGTTATTGTATGTAGGCTAGTTTATGATTGGGCTTGAGTTTACTATTGGGTTTATGACTCAAGAGGCCCAATAGTAAACCCATTGGGGTGCCTATATAAACCCCTTTAGACCTCCTCATTTGGGGTTGGCTGATTACGATTGAGAGAGGATAGAGCCAGAGGTGTTTACGATCAAGTGATTACGATCGTAAACTCGAGTGAAGTGAGTTTACGATTTCTGTTTTGTACCCGACAAGTTCATCTTGTGTGCAAGTTCAGGTTTTTCATTGTTTTTATCATCGTATTCTTGCTTTCTTCTCATCTCTTATCTTGAATCAATCAATCACTTGGATTCCGCACTCGTGATTGATAGAATATCGTGAACGATTGTTGATATCTGGACCTACAGAGGTACCACCAATGAATGATTGACCAGAAGAGAAAGATTCGAAGGAATCTAGAATTTGATGGAACCACTACAATGGATGAATAATGATTCAAAGGGGGTCATCATCATGTAGTGGGACTATGTTGATCACAAATGGTTTATATAACCATAGATCATCAATTATACAAACATAATGGTCAATCAAGGAATTTGGATGGCACCTAAGACATAGGACCCGTCATAACGAGTCAAAAGAGTTTAATAATCCGTAAGGAGTAAAATGGGAGGGTGGAATACCACCAATGACCATTGATGCATATTGTTGCAAATATAGGAGGATTATGAGGTTATGGTGTTTTGTTAAACTGTAGTTAGTAAAAGACACAAAAATGCATAGAACCAAGTTAGGTTCATACGCTAATAAAAATGGTGACGCCAATGACTAACATTGTATGTTTAACAATGAGTTATGATGAGAACAGCCACATTTATGAGCAGGTTGTTAGCTTCATTGTAATGGTATCCTAACGAGTCAAACGGGTTAGTTTAAACCCAATATTTCTTAACGTTAAATCGGGTTGGCTAAGGTACGTTAAGGTGTATGCTTACATGTTTAAAAATGTGTTTTGGATGTTCCAAAAGGTAGGAAACCAGCCCCAACATGACTTGGGTAAGTCTGGTAGAAATCAGGGTAAACAGCCAAAGATTTGGCTAAGTATGGGACTGGCCGAATTTGGCCAGATCCCTGGAAATTCTGCTCCAAGCGTGTCGCTTGGAGCATATAATTAAGCAGGCGATACGCCTACATAATTAAGCGTATCGCCTAGAAGTTTTGTCATTCTAGGCGATACGCCTAGAAGCCACATTTTGATTTTTATCTTTTTCTTCATTGTTAATGATCACTACTACAAAAACTGGCTTTCTTGACGTGCATTGCGCGTCAAGAAAGGGCCTTCTTGACACGCAAATGCGCGTCAAGGATGCGGGGGTCAAGAAGCTTCTTGACGCGCAAAATGCGTGTCAAGAAGCTCTTGACGCGCGAACGATGACGCACTATCCATGACACTCCATTCTTGACACCCATTTTGCGCGTCAATAAAGGGTGTCGTCTGTGTTTAATAATTTTTAATTAATTATATATTTTTAGTGTCGTCTGTTTATGACACGCAAAACTGCGTGTCATGCATTTTATGACAAAATTAAAAAATAATTTTTTTTGTGGATTTACTAATTTCTACAAATAATGATAATTAATCTGATATTACAAAATAAAAATACATTTAACAACAATACAAAGTAATCATGAGTTTACAAATAGATTTAACAATAAATCTATAATAATAAATCTAGCCAACACAATATCATTTACAAGGAAACGGTTTTTCTCCTATCTTTCTCATACGGACTCCAATTGAGGTGATTCAAAAGGCCCCAGACTCGTCTCCATGTCCTTTACCATATCATCCAGCTAAATTGGTCAAAATCAGCTGCTACAATTGCCATAAATCACAGTTGTAACCTGATGGGTGCGTTTTGACCCGTTAAGTTTGTTTCTGTCGTATCTTGGTCATACGAACTCAGATTGGAATGATTCAAAAGGCCACGAACTCGTCTCTATGTCCTTTACAATATAATCTAGGTAAATAAGTCAAAAAAGCTGCTAAAGTTTCCAGAAATAGCAGCTGTAACCTGAGAGGTGCGTTTTGACCTGTTAAGCTTGTTTTTGTCATATCTTAGTCACACGAACTCGGATTGGGGTGATTCAAAATCCCACAAAGCTCTACCCTATGAGTTTCGAAAGTTATTTACCTGGAAAACTTAATAGGAGCACACATCTTCTGTTAAACCCACTATTCCAGCCCCTGTTTGAGCATCTGGTGACTGCAGCACCTCTTTGAACTATATGAACCTGCAAAAAAAAAAAATATGTATATAAGGTTGGAAATAGACATCTAAAGACCATGTAAAACTTATGAATATGGGGGTGTTAGAAACCTTCTCATATCAGATTGTAGGAAAGTAGTTACCTGTTTCAGCACTTGTACCAATTTATGCTTGTCTTTCATTCAAGATTTGCAACTTTTCTTTGACCTCTTTCTTCCTTTTCTCTTTTTCATTTAAAGAATCATCCTTAGGGGGCTACAAAGGAAGAACAATAGTTGAGGATCAGTGGATTTAAGAAGAAGATGGTTTACTAAGGAGGCTTTTAGAGGACTTCTATGTGTAAAATAAAATAAAAAAGACTTGCAAGACCAAATGGACATATCAGTTGCAAGACCAAATGGACATAAGAATTATAGCAAATAGAAAATGGATGAAGTCATGAACCTTAATACTCAGAACCTTCAAACAATCACAAATAATCAGTTCAACCATACTGAAAGATCTTAAAAGCTGGATTTCTTACAATGAGATTTCGATCATTGATCAACGAAGCACTCTCAAGGAGAAGGCTCTGAATTAAAATTGCCAGATGCATGATTGGTGGTTGGTTTTGTTGATTCCTTAATCCTCTGCATCCCTGGTATAGTCCACAAAGAACACTCCAGCAACTAATCTTTTTACATATTAAAAGTGACATTTAAGAAAAGCATTTGATATACATGCCATTTTCTTGAAAGGATAACAGCGAAAAAAAACTATACAAATCCAATCACATAATAAGTGTTTCACCTGAGCTTGTTGAAGTAAAGTGAAGGAAGTTCCCCTCTTATATTCCAATCAACTACGGACTGTTCGCTCTGTGTGACAGTGTATTTGAATTCCCAATTTGCATTTAACAATTTAACATTGCCATGAAGGAAAAAAAAGGCTCTAACCGCTTATACATTATAAAACTCTTTGCACACTAAACTGATCCTAAATCATCTGTCAAACATACAACTACAACATATTATCAGCGGATCATGTAGGAACTATGAACCATAGCCAAGCAAACTTATCATATCACAGAAATACAGGAACATTTAATATTGAATTTAAAAAAGGAAACCGTCTAGAATGTAAGATATCAAACCATATCCTGTTATATGCTAACCTAACCCTAATCGACCAGAGCAGGTTGTTAATTTCTAGAGTGACAATGCAATGTCAAGTGAAAACAACCTTCTATGGTGATTGAGAATTGAAAAAGAAAGCGATGTTATTAGAGAAGATGATATTTTCGAAACGAATTAGGTTAGGGATACCTTTTTGTTGGAATGTGAAAGGAGATTTATGAGGTGCGGAAAAGCTTCGGCATCTCGAACGGCCTTAACGCCGGAATCAACACCGCAGGCGAAACTGCCTATGGTAGCGGTAGACTTGATGAGAAGGGAATCGGAGAAAGGAACGGCGTCTAGTTTGATGTAGGAGAGCTTCTTGGTTCGATTTTTCTGCCCTAATTTTCTTCTCTCACACAGAGATGATGGATTTGAGGTGTGAATAACTAAAGAAATTTGGGGAGAGCGGGAATGTGAAATTTATGGCAAAATTTTGGGGAAAAGGTAGAAAAATCGTGTGGGTGGGAACAATCAATTTTAGGGCAAAATTTAGGCGGGAAAAAATTATAAAACGACGGTATCTTCTTGACACGCACATATATATGTCCTCCGTGTTTTTTTTTTGAAATATGACAGATATTCTTGACACGCAAAAATGCGCGTCATGATTTCTTAGGAATTACCTGTAATTGACATTTTATTTTGACACTTTGGTAATTGCACGTCAAGAATTTTCGAGTGTCATCGTTCGCGTGTCAAGGAAAGCAGTTTTTGTAGTAGTGGATATTTATTCATGTATGCAATAGAAACTCACTATTGAAAGTGAGTGAATTGTAGGTAAAGGAAAAGCCTAGCGGGGATGCTCATCAAGACAATTAAAGAACCAATCACACAAAGAACGAACGACCCGTCTTGTATTTTGGTAAAAAAGAACTTATGTATGAGTTAATGAACACTTTTGGATGTCAAACTCATTACTAGTAAATTTGTAAATGTGAACCACTATGATGGTATTTGAAATTGTCAAACATTATGTTTGGAACAAAAAAGTTTATGGGACCAAGTTTTAATGATGTAGATTGTTAAGTTTGGCATCAAATTGTATACGGCTGTTACATCATTACATGATTTTTTATATAAAAAATTATGTGTACCTACACGGCAATTGGCTAATACTATAACAAATCGAAGATCGATGGAAACAGTGCACGGATTTGATTGGCCATGTGGTGGCCCATGGTGGATGTCACGTGGTATCATGAGTTAATTAATTAAAAAAAATTTCTAAGTGATTTTTTTCGCTTTTTATCTAAGCGCAACGAATTTGGCACATGAGTTGGTGGTGTAACAGATATAGTCGTCTCTATTATGTCATATGCTCAATACTTCTAGCATTTAGTTTCTAATGTTAACGTTGTTGCACAATTTTTTTTGTAT
>JBCNJP010014270.1:0-11175 GCA_039602395.1 Deinandra increscens subsp. villosa | reverse complement strand
AAGACAATATTTAATTCCGCTGCGTTGTATTTGAGACTTTACTTTATAACTGATTTTTGAACTAACTCTGATTCATTTAGTATTTGTAACTAATGGTTGTGGATCCTGGTCTAGCCGCACCCCTTAACGGTATAAACTCCGTTAGTGGTTATTTAGGGGTGTGACAAGGTCCGATATCTGATATCCCACCGATATCCCGGTGGGATATCGGCCGTATTAACTGCCCAGTTGACATTGCACATGTGTAATATAACTAATACGTATTATTGCACATGTGCAATAATAAAAAAATCACGAAATTTTAAATGTTTAATTTTTTTTTCCAGAATTAAAGGTGACATAATTTTAAGACTTTTGGTGCAAATTTTTTTGAAAAATAATAACGTATGAGGGAGTTATAGAGGTTTTAATATTTGTTTTCGTGTTTTCGCAATAACATCTTGTTTTTATTTGATCCTTCCCCTATATATATATATATATATATATATATATATATATATATATATCAAAGGTTCATTGTAGACCCCTTAAAAAGAGTATACTCCGTAAACCCCTATATTGTTCTATAAAAACTCACTAAAAATTTATAAAACTCATTGCTGTTGAATTTTGTTTCTTTTTAACTTTTTTTATTTTATCATTTTCTATCTTTATATTTTAATTTAGGGTTTTATTTATAAAGTTTTTAGTTTTTTCTTTATTTTTTATTTTCTTAATTTCAAATTATAATTTTCAGTGAGTTTTATAGAACATCGATTTTTAAAGTTGCAGTGAGTTTTAAAAACAATGAGTTATAAACTTAAGAGTGAGTTCTATAATTTGCAATGAGTTTTATAGAACATTGATTTTTAAAGTTGTAGTGAGTTTTAAAAACAACAGTGAGTTTTAAAACTCAGCAATGAGTTTTATAATTTTTAGTGAGTTTTATCGAATAATACAACATTTTTTAACAACAATTATATATCAATTGTGTCCAACAACTTTCTAGGTTTCCTTTTATATTTTTAAAAACTTATCGCATAAAAAAAACCAAACTCAACAACAATAAACTTTATAATTTTAGTGAGTTTTATAGAAAAATATAAGGGTCTACAGGGTCTACAATGAACCTCACCCTATATATATATATATATATATATATATACTAGCCGTGTGCCCGCGCGTTGCGGCGGCGACGGTTTATAAGGTGTTATTTGTCTTATGTTTGCGCGTTAGGTGCCGACGACAATTTACAATGCGATATTATTTTTGTTAGCGCGATGCGGCGCAACGAAAATTTAGAACGCAATGCGGCGGTGGCAATCAGAATAATAGTTGATTCGGAAAGGAAATCCATGGTGCGGTGGTGGCAACGACGACAAATCAACAATGCAATACTTGTTTTCTATTAGTTAATCAATTACCATATGTTGTATTGTACATCCGTTAAGTAGACTTCATTCGGTTTATCAATTCCCTACAAGTTGAGTTTATTTTCTTTACATTTGAGGTTCATTCAATTTTATCAGTTCCCTACAAATCGAGTCTATTTTCCTTACTTGTGGATTCATTGCTTTTCCCTGAGGTTATGTTTGTAAAAATAATTCAACTTCAAAGTGTCACGGAAGCTAAATTCAATTCTAGAAATTGCCAGCACTAATTGTCAACTCCATGTAAGATTTTAGGTTAAATAATTGACATAGAAATTGCTAGCAACAATTGTGAATTCCATGTTTGATTTCAATTTAAAAAATTGACGTCACATAGTATTAGTAGAAATAAATATATGGGTTTCACCTTAACACTATGCATTAGATAAAAAAAATTCATGTGGCTAAACACACAATTGTTGCAATGTAATTCAAAGCATTATTGTATCAACTGAAAAGTCAACACCCACTTCTTTCGGTTTTATGGACACGTAAGTAGCACTTTAAATTTATCTAAGACTTTTGCAAAACAATCAGCCTTTTAAAACTGGCATTAAAATAGAAACACCGTTTTCTAATATTGAAAGATGTTAGTTTCATAGTTATGCAATCAATATACTTGTCACAAAATTAGCCGCTGGACCCATTCAACATGTTTCTTTCTTAGCTTTATCTTATTGATAGTTTATCTTTTATTATAACAAAAACCCATTAACTTGCTTTCACAACTCTTTTAAATGGCTGCAAATTTACCACCCTATATACAATCATAAAACAACATTAAATGAAAATACCTATATACAATCACTAAACAACATTAGATGGGTCCACCTTCTCAATAAGTTCTTGCAAGAAGAAAAAAGAAAAAGGTTTTATCCATGCGATCGGCCAGGAAAGACACATCAATGATCTTGTAGAGTACATCAAACACAATTTTCTGCAAAGAAAATATAACTGAAATTGGTTCAAATTGAACAAAAGAAACATGTAGATCCGTTAGTGGATACTGACCGAATCTTTAAACATCGTATAGTTACGGGGAGAATGAGATTGAGATGCTTCTGCTAAATTTGAAAATCCCCAAATAACATCTGCAGTTTCTCAGTTTAACTTGTTTCTCATTTGTATCACACTTGAAAACAACAGCAGATTTCTCCTTTTCCCATTAGAGGTTGAAGTTGACCCTCAGTTTAAGTGTCCAACCTGTTAAATCTTAATTTCAACATGAAATCTTCTAATTATAAACCATAGAAGTTTAACCTCAATACATATGCTACACAAGTGATATATTAAAAAACAATCAAAGAAGAGAACTTTATGCCTAATAAGATCTCAATGGCCCTAAGAATTATCAAAATCATACCAAAATGGTTTAGTCAAACATTTAACCAAGCAAAAGCATGTGAGAAAACGGTTGGGTCGGGTGATTGATAAAAGATTCGGGTCAAAGTGGATATTTTTATGCAGAATTGATGAGAAAAATGACCCATGTACCTTAAAAAGGAGAGTCTAGTTACATTCAAACACGTAACAATTCAAAATTCTGGATAAAACCACTATTGCCAACACAATAACCGTTGATTTCAAAGCATTCTAATCTAACTTTATACATATTTGATGACTGATATAAAAAACTACAACTTCACACACAAGTGAACCAAAAGGGAGAGTCCTACCTTGACTCTTGAATCTCGTCATGTAAAACACTTGAATAGAACATATCCAAAAATACTCTAAATCCTTCTTACTTAGAAGTTAGGACAGACATAATAGTTAATATCATTATTAGAATCTTTACTACCTAATTATCTAATTTATTAAAGTCTCAGTAAAAGCTCATTTTCTCAAAAAAATAAAAAGAACCAAACCTACGTAATAGTATTAAAGCTAAAAGTACATTCAAGTGACTCTCTGGATGATACTAACTAAGCCCATAAATGTTCATGACTCTCATCAAAGACTGGTGTTGCCTCTATTCATTACATAAACAAAAAAATATAAATATAAACTTTTTTATACCAAACAACAAAACATCAAGTAAAACAAGCGTTTGTAAAAAAACTGCGTATAGTACTCACTTTCAGGGCCTGCAAGCCAAATGATAGCATCGAAAGACGGTTGTTGAAGCTCAGAAGTCCATTCGAGTCAAGGCTTAACATCACTGTATAAAACCGAATTTAAATCTTGATTTAGAGTATTCTGATTAGTATGTCCTAGTTTCTAGAACAGATAGAAAAGAAAAGAGAATTGATAAATGTGTGTATAAGCATACATTAAAACAGAAAGAGATCACCGTACATCACAATCTGCTACATTTGTTAAAAAAGAAAGCATAAGCTCAGGTTGATAAAATCTCATACTTTACCTGCAAATAAATACAAATGAAATTTCAAGATTAGATGATCTGGTAATTTTAAACGCCTAAATCGTAAATGAAACGTGTCGGCATAATTAAGGGCCTTTCATTCCATCTACTTCATATATGTCTTCCAATAACATTAGATGATCTAAAAACTTTTACCACCTAAATCGTAAATTAAACTATTAACAACATCCCTTACTTATGAAATATTAGAGGAACCCGAATTAAAGAGAGCTAAAATATAGAGATATAGATTTCTGGTAGCTTTGTTTACTAAAAATTTCAGCAAATGATAAAACAGTTCAACATCAGGGCAAAAAAACAATAGACCTCATCGAGATACGGTTTAATATGAACACCTAATCATTTTGTGTCGCTCTCTACTGCACAGTTTAGTTATTAAATAAGTTTCATTTGCACCACTATAAGGTTTAAAGCAATATGTTAAGCAAAATATTAGAATCCAAATTGTAGCAATGAATTAAGGAATGAAGCAATGATTAATAAATAATTGTTAACTCTACAATCCATCTAAATGTCTCCTATACCCAAATTCTTGAGAAATAAATATGAGTCATTGTACAAAATAAATGGCAACCAAATTCACACACAGATATTTATATATCATTTGTTAAAAGTTTTGGCTGAAAGAAAGATAACTTGTTGTCAAATTCCTACACCTATTGTATGTAGTTTGTACATAAAAAGAAAAACATAAATGCTAAAATCCTTAAACCAAAAACAGAATCATATTGGGCAATTTATTTACCACATAATTGATCTAATTAAGTAGTATATGCCGTTGAGGATGGCTTTCTCAAACCGCCTGATGCATACATTCATTAATCATTTTTCACCCATACACTATCATTAGTGCTCTTCAATATGTTTTGGATCAACTAAAACCACCGTAATAACATCAACCCGTTTCAACACGTTGCAAAGAAATAATCATATGCAGAACATGCGCCAAATTGAAAATAGACTTGCCAAAATACAAAGATTCATTAACAGAAACAAAAAGGTCTATATTTTGTACCTTAATGGCTTAATAGCGAGCAGAACAGGTTAGAAACCAAGCTAGCAACAGGGGTATACATACGCGTTAAGATGGCTGCACAAGAGGTTTATTCTGTTAATAAGTGCACGTTAGAGTGACATTTCATATACTAACAAAAAATCAATAGTAGTTTATTTCATATTAATGAATCAAAGGGCACAACGACCACTTCCCACCACCACTATCTAACGACAAAACATGTATATAAGCAATAAATGCAAAGTTCAAATCTTATATTGATTAAAGTTCGCCTCAAGTAGGTTGTGGCAAGTACTCAATAGACCAAATCTGACCACAACGCTTTGACCCATTACTGAACATGCTTGCCCATCCAATTAGGGAGAAGACAAGTACCTTTGAAGCAGGTGTTTAGACAGCCTCTATGAAATCACTGTCTTTATCCACCAATTATTAACTCCAATTTCAATGAGAATTTACTATAAACTCACAAAAACAAACCTGCAATGAACCGTAACTGTTTGTGTCAGGAAATAGAAGACAATAAACTATAAACAGCCGGTCTGGAAGCATAAGCAGAAAACAAATTTTCAAGCCCATAACACCACAACAACTACAATTAAAAAAAAGCTCTCCATCAAGGTAAATTGTTACCGAATATGACCCGTTTCAAACAAATTTCTTTTGACCCGTTACCCAACCCGGTCATCTATCATCATAAAAATACTTTTTTATCCATTTGCTTATCTTTACATATATAATTTAAAACATGTTGGTAGTATGTTCAAAGCAAAGTTCCTCGTGTCTCCACAATAACATAAGACATGTAATAAAGTGTTTAGAAAGATACATTTACTAACAAAGTCTTCTTAACAGTTGCAATAACTTCAAATTATATACAAAGATGTGCTTACCTGTGCTAAAACAGGAACATCTCTATAGCATTGCAGATTAAAGCTATTTAACATCCAAAATCAGCATAAGCTGTCATATAACAACCTTAAAATTCAATGACTATAGAAAACATATGTTTTCAAACATTAGGACCCAACATACAATACTTAGAAGTGATTAAAATTTTTAATTTTCATGGTGAAGGGCAACTTGCATTATTGCATTACTGCATAATTATTACAAAAATTATGAGTCAGATGCAAAAAAAAACTATAAAAAGTTTATAGAAGAGCAACTTGCATTAATGCATAAACCAATGGTTAGGTCCAAACATGTTTTTAGGCTCATTCAATCACCAAACATCAATACTTTACCTTTGCCTTATCCGAATGTATACAGGTCATGTGAAGAGTTTTAAACACCCACTTTCCTGCTAGCTACAACACAATCATCAAACAATAGAGTAAAAAAAATTGATTCTCGTGTATTTGAGCCAACAAACAGCAAAATAAAGAAAATAAGACACTGAATGAACACAATTAGCAATGATGGTTTGCCTGTAACAGATCTAGGTAACCACAACGACATAACATAAAGAAAATATCAAATGTCTTTGCTTAAGAAAAATCCAAACCCTAACAATAAAAAAAAATGAAAATGTCCATACACAAACTCAGATCTGTAATCAAGATGAATATAGCAATAGAATAAACCTAAATTAGGTCAAAATAAAGAAGAAAACGTGCCTGTTCATAGCAATATACATGCTTTTGAGCGACAAACGCATATTTGCAATCGCGAGCCCCAAACCATGGTCAAGTCACTAATTTACAAAATCAAACAAAATAACATGTAAGAACACGAAACGAAATTCAAAATAGTTGTAACTGCATAAAATAGGAAGGTTATATCACAAAACAAAGAACACTGGTAACACCTCGGGCGACTTGAGCGGCGACGATGAAATTGCTAAATAATCGTTTGTCTTGAAAAGTTGCCGGATGTTGGCAACGATTATAGCTCAGATTGCAAGCCCAAGAACAACGATGATACCTGAAATTGCAAGCCTAAGAAAACGAAAACAAATCTGTAAGTTGCCATAGCAGCAGTGCTTTGGGGTTTAGCCAGATGATGTAGGCGCACGACCGCTACCGTAAGTCGGTGATGAAGGATCTCGATTGAGAGGAACCAGTATCGTCATCTTCGTCTAGGGTTTACAAAGTGAAGAGAGAGATTGGCTTGTATAGTAGCGATGTATTGAAATGGGCCGCTAAATCATCAGAAGATAAATGGGCGGTAATTGGAGGAGGTGGGCGGCGACCATCCATGCGGGTGGTGGGTTCAAGATTTGAAGTAAATGACTAAAATATCCAAATACTTTATGGTACAGATGGTTTTAAGATTTTGATGGTTTAATATAATGTTTTATGAACTTGTACTTGATGCTTAATGACTTGTACGCGTCTTAAAATTAAGGAATTTAATGACGAAAATACCCCCAGTACCAATATGTATTATATAGTAGTATAGATATATATATATATATATATATATATATATATATATATATATATATATTGCTGGAGACTCGAAAATGAATTACCTATATATATAATGTAAATGATTGAAAAGAAATATATATACATCTTGGTATTAAATAGATGTAAATGGAACGTTTTATAAATCCCTACGCTTGTGTAGAAAATACGTAAGCGAATAGTTATAATTATACGTATTTTGCAATATAAACATTCTAAATGTTAGATATATATGTTTATATAAATATTCATAGATAACAAGTACATTTTGGAAATACTCGTTATTGATGCAACTATATTTATTTGGTTATGTATATATATACTTATTATATACATATATGCCTATTTTATTAATCGATTTCATGGACAAATATTGTTTTTTGATAATATACTTTTCGTCAATCTTCGTAACGGTCGTGATTTTTTTGTCAATGTGCCACATTCGACTCGTTTGGGACTATTGAACCCTTATCAAGTCAAAGTTTGACATTAGTTACCTTTCATCTTTGGTCTAGACTTAGTCATTTTTCGATTGAACACACACTTATGTATATATGCTCCTTAGGTGTTTGGTAGAGTAAACAAGACATTACATCAGCTACTTGTTATTATTTTTTTGGACGTGCTATGCACCCGAATGTGAGTTTCACGGCCCCATTTTGCTGTTTTTTAATCCTGTTGGGGGAGATTAACATGCATGAATTATACAAGTGAGATAATTAATTAGAATTTTATATGCCACTTGAAGTACTTGAAGCATACTGATACAACAAAGTCCTTCTTATGGTACAGTTGGTATTAATGACGATATCGGGAAATATATTGTAGTACTACTAGGTTTGACAAACCCCACCTAGGTCAGTCGCACTGACACGATCAGATATTGAACATGTGTTATATTCGTCCTAAACACAACAAGGTAAACTGCGCAAACTGTAAACATGTAGGTCCGGAATCAACAACTAATCACGATATTTTAATCACAAACGAGTGCGGAATCCTCGTTTATGATTGATTCAAGATAGAGAGGAGAAGGAGCACGAAGAATACGATGATTAAACAATAAAATGCTTCAACTTTGCACACAAGTAAACTTGTCGGGTACAAAACCGTAATCGTAAACCTTCTTCACACTCTAGAAATCGTAAATTGGAACTGTTTTTGAACTGATAAACCTGTGAACTCATCAACCTTTGTGTTAACACTTTTTAGCATGTTATTTCTCAGGTTGCGAATGTTTGAGCATCACGAGTACGCATGCATGAGTCTTGAAACACTTTTAGTGTCTTTGGACAAGTGATGTCACCTTGCGTGACTATGATTTTACTTAGATTTTTATTTGTATTTACGCTTCCGCATCTGTAAAACTCTGAAAATATTTTTTAGTGGAATATGAAACGTTTTCATTAATTATTGGTCGTTTAATTGGTGTAACTAATGGACTGCGATCCTGGTTTGTCACGCTCCCTACGGTGGTATTCCGCGCCTGGATTTTTGGGTGTGTGACAGATTTGTATCAGAGCCTATTGTTACAGCGAACTAAGATTGTAATACCATGGAGGGATCTTACTACTGCTAGATTCGGTTAATCGATGAACATGGATGTAAATAAAGCTTTGCTTTATTGATTCACTAAGAGTTACAAGCTAGAGAGAAACACAATCAGTTACACACACTTAAGAAGATGAAACTCTCGGCACTACTAAGCTCTCTCTAACACGAACTATTTATAGTCACTTACATACTGGCCGGCGTATCACCTTGCGGACCAGTTGGTACGCAGGTACCAACTGGTACGATGGACCATATGGTACGGCCATCTTGGTATGTTGACTATCTTACTCACAAAGACGCTCTAGTCTAGATACAGTACACGAGACACACAACGTAGCATAGGAATATGCTCTAACAAACTCCCCCTTAACGTGTAGTGTATCTAGCTTTCTATCTATCCAACTAAACTTCAGTCTTCAATCTTCAGCATCGCTGCATCTGATCTTCAACTTGAAATCTTGTCAGAAATAGAGCTTGCTTGGCTGGATCATTCTTGAACAATCTTTGAACTTCAAGATCCACTTATGAAGGATATTACATACTCCCCCTTTCACCATGCTTGAGTCTTGTCACACAGAATAACCTACAATTTCAGAAGACAGAAACGCGACTTTGTTTTTCTTTTAAAATTTAATTTAATCTTGGCGCAAAACTTCTCTTCGAGAATCCAAGATATAGTTTTGAAATAAAAAATTTAGTATCTTGTATCGATCAGTCAAAACCAAATAAGAAACAAAATCTTTTTGGCTTTTTGAAACTTTAAATCAAAACACACCAAAAGTCTTTTTGATATTTTTCTAAAGTTATGCTAAAACACACCTAAAATCTTTTTGGATTTTTCAGATGTGAAATATAAATGCAATACTGAATCAGACACTAGTTTTGTCTTTTGCGAGAAAGATCACAACGTGGGATCATATTGGACATGGCATGCTGAACTACACTTCAATTTCAATTACTTCAGCACACAAGTCATGTCGATTGTTGGTATAATTTGTCCATCTTAAACTCAGGCACAATCATATTCATAACATCTGGATATGTTATTATATTGATTAGATTGCTTTGACCAGTGTACCCCACATTATCAGACATTCTCAGATATGTATTTGCTTATCACACTTTGTGATTTCATTTGTCATTTGATCACATAATGATTGTATTCATGATTTAGTCAACTGTGTTCCATGCAAGAAGAAATAAGAACGTTAAATCGTCTACCTTAAGGTCGATCTTTCGATACCCTGATAAGGCTTCAGATTTAACGAAATAAGAAAATAAAAACAAGTTAAAATTGTATAACCCAACAACAATCAGGTCGGTACTCCTGTACGATCAAAGAAACTCCGATGAGTTATACGAAACACCGAAGAAAATAAAGCAGAACGTGAAACGAACAACAATCAGGTCGGTCTTGTGGACACGCAAAGACAGTCCGATCGTTTGATAAAATAAAGAAAATCAAACAAGTTTAAGTTTTTGCAAAATGAACACATGTTTACACTGTGACTTCTTATTATTCTTTTTCCACATATCTTTTTCCTTGATATCATGAGATATGCATCAAAATGTTGTCCACTTGGTCAAGCATTAGTATTTTAATGTATATCACATTTGAATACTTTCTGATTTAATGCCAAGCCTACCAAGCACATAAAGCAATGATCTTATGGCTTTTTCATCTATTTTATCCATGAGTCAGATACGTAAGCCAATGTACCATCATTTCCCAAATATGTCGGATACAATTTCTCATTTTTCAGTGTTTTTGTATTTTTCCATTTTCTCCACCTTAAAATGAAAACTCTATTTTTGGATTTTCATTTTAACAAAAACACAAAGACACTATTTTTGTAATATCTTTATAGGGTTGGTGGCAACTCAAACATAGCATCCTTAGTATTTGTGCTCAAATTGTAAATCCTTCACTTTAACTTGTATTTTGTACTTGGGCAATTCTCTTGATGTTTATGTTAATCATTCAAGTATTTGATGTTTTCTATGATTCATATGTAATGTCATAACTTGTGTTGATCATTGATATTGAGGAATTTTCCCTTGTACATTTCTAATGTGATGTGAAAGTCTGGATCCATATTCTGTGTCATTTCATGACAATTTACTTGGCTAATCTTAATAATTGAATGTGTCTTCATAATAACAACCCTTAATGGTTCAATAATGATTCTCGACATTTTACGAGTGTACTTGATTATTTTGAGTTAGTCTTGGCGACCTCACCAGGCTTGGCGACCTCACTGGGCTTGGCGACCTCACTAAGCTTGGCGACCTCACCAGATTGACGACCTCACAAAGCACCTTGGCGACCTCACCAAGCACCTTGGCGACCTCACCAAGCTTGGCGACCTCACCAGGAAGTCTTGGCGACTTGGTTTAACA
>JBCNJP010014269.1:0-11175 GCA_039602395.1 Deinandra increscens subsp. villosa | reverse complement strand
CAAAGGATTGCAAGAAACTTACCAAAAAACGAAAAGAAGGAATGAAATGGGATGAAACAAGCTTATATCCTTATTGATTTGGCTGCAAAATGAAGATGGAATGAAGAAGGGATGAAGATCAGCTCTCGACATCTGTTTGGGAGGTGTGAGAGGTGAGAAATGAGGATAGTTGAGGCTAGTGGGGTTTATTTAGGACAAAATTAGGGTTACGCTGAAACATCAGCTCTAGGTGTATCGCCTAGAGCATGGGTATGCTCCAAGCGATACGCTTGGAGCTCTCCCGAATCTTGGAATGTCCGGTTCCTTGTTTCGCGTGGTCGTTTTGTCGTTTTTTGATGTTTTCAAGTCCCGTTTCCACCCAAATCACCCAATTCATTATTCGATCATGTTAACCACATTTAATCCACTAAAAAAATATAAATACGTCGCATAACTCGTAACGATGCACAAATTAGGTATAATTACATATTTTGGTCGGTTTTGACGCACGTATCGATTTTGGGAATTCACCAATGATTTGTGACCCGATCAACAGTGTGATGACTCAAGACATAATAACTAACCATAGGACCTCTAATTAAGCCTAATTTGACATACTGTATGTTATGCCCTGAATTTTCGGCTGATAATCCAGGGTACAGGTATAGGCATAGGGCAGGATTGACCCAGGAATCGTCTGACCCAGAATTTAACAGGTAAAGTTCAAATGACCCTGAATGTATCAGGAGTAAGGTAATGACCCAGGATGTCGTTGTAATCCAGGGAAGTCTATATTTACTTTATTTATTTTTGTTATACATTATTATGACCCAGGACGAGACTAATCAAGGGTCACCCTTAATTTACGAATGACCCAGCATGTGGAAATGACCCTGCATGCTAGGACATTGTTACTAACGCGTTTTGTGCCTATATCTGATCAAGGACAGGTTGACGGAGTCCACCAACGGTCGAATAGGAGAAGCTGAAGATTTATTTCGCACGTGGTCAAAGGTTGTTAACTGAAAACTCGGTCAACTAACTGAAAAAGACGTTGGAGAAGAGATCCCTGGAATATCGGAGAAGTTGTTGAAGACCTAGGAGTATAAATAGGACATTTAGGCTTATTTTTCAGCTCATTCGAGCTTTACTCATTGTATTCTCGTAGCTTATCTCTCTGCTTACTCACTGTACTCAAACATTTACGTGATCAATAAATTGGTAGCGTGTGTTATCGCTACCCGGGGTTTTTATGCCGGCGGCGCCTTAGAGACATCTAAGGGCTAAGGGCTTTTCCCTAGTAAAATTCTTGGTGTTCCTGCTTACATTTAAGGTTGCATTTGTGTTATCTAAATTATCAAACGATTTCTTGATTTAATTCACATTTTTACCCAGGATTTTGTCCTTTGTCCCTGGAATTCAACTATTATCCCAGGATTTCTGCAAACCGTTTTCATATATTAATCCTAGGCACCAAACCTCACAATCTTATTTGATTCAAGTTTTACTAATTTTGCTTAAGTAAATTTTAGCCAAAACAATTTGGCGCCCACCGTGGGGCAATTGGTGTCAATTTTTTGTCACACTCTTTTCAGATTTGTCCTAAATTTGATTTTTACCAAAATCTATCAAAAAATGTCGACACAAATGAACACCTCGAATGTCTCGGTTTCTGCTGTAACTGCGTCAACAACTGGAGTTACCCAACCAGGTCCAACGACCAGTATTTCGACAAGTGGAGTCACTTCATCGGCTCCAGGGTTTAATGCTTCAACTTCAGCTACGCGCAGTGACGGACCGATAGTCAACCATGAAGTGATCGAAACTGAAAACATCCCAGATGACCCTGTCTTAATATCTGACACTGATATCCTAGCCACATTCGGTAAATTGGAGCGCCACATGGAACTCCAACAGAAGGTGAACCAGGAATTTATGGCCCAATTGACGAGCTTGAGATCAGAGTTACCCAGGGCCACGGCGGCTCAGCCGTCGCCACTTGACCCCAGAATTCTGAATTTCAATACCCCTGGAAGTAATTCCAGGGTACATGAAGGTGTCACCCCACTGAACGGGAGATCTACATCCTTCCCTACTCAAATGGCCCATGCTGATTTATCCAGAATGACTACCATCAGAGAACCAATCATTAATCCTGGGACAAACATACCCCAGGATGTCGGTAACACTCCTCAAACTTTCACCCATTATGCTAATACTAATAATTCAGTGCAGGATTCAGGGATCAACCCATCAGTGGAGCGAGAAATCCAAAAACTCAAGAGAATGATTTCAAGTGTCCCAGGAGTTGTGCAGCCTATCCCTGAAGTTGGACCAGCAAGTCATAGAGTGTCCAGGTTTGCTCCACCAATTTGTGACGTGGAGATACCCAAAAGGTTTCAAACTCCCAGCATGAAACCTTACGATGGCACAACAGACCCTGAAGAACATGTGGCACAGTATCGTGAAAGAATGGAGGTTATTTATATGCCCCCTGAAATTAAGGAGGCATGCCTATGCAAAGGATTCGGATCTACCTTGATAGGAGCATCCTTGAAATGGCTCTTGAATGTTCCTCCTTACTCTAATACTTCATTTTCGCATTTAATCAATTTATTTAAAAATCAGTTCTCTTGCAACCGCAGCTTTGAAAAACTAACAAGTGATTTGTATAGGGTGACCCAGAATGCAGGTGAAACCCTAAGGAATTTCGTTAGTAGGTTTAGCAAAGAAGCCTTGGAGATACCAAACATGGACATGGCGACTGCAGTCCAGGCCTTCAAGATGGGACTTAACAAAGATTGACCATTCTATCAAGATCTAGTCATGAACCCATGTCACAACATGGACGAAGTCCGTCACAGGGCTATTCGCTTCATCAGGCTAGAGGAGGACAGACAAATCCTGGGAAAGGGTGAATCCTCCCCAGGATTCAACAGCTCCAACAGGAAATCAGAGTCCTCACATCCTAGGTCACAGCGATCTAAGCCATACTCAAGGCTTGACGAACGTCGGGTGAACAATGTGGATCAGGATGAGGAAGAAGAAGAATATCCTTCCATTAATGATTATTGCTTTACTACTGATGTTTCTGGTGTAATGTTTTCTATGCAGGACCTTGGAGACAAAGCAAGGTGGCCCAAGAAGAACGATAGGCCGTCTACTTGGAAGGACAAGTCCAAGTGGTGTGCCTACCATGAAGACTTTGGTCACCAGACCGAGGATTGCATGGCCCTGAGGAGAGAAATCAGCTATATACTTAGCAAAGGTTACTTGAAGGAACTCCTAGGAAAGAAGAAGGATAAATCCAGGGAGCAGAACCCAAAATCCAGGGACAATGGTGCAGGGCCCCAGGATTCTGGACACGTCGATAGCCGCCTTGAGAGAGCATCCTCACCACCACCAGATGCTAAGGTAATCCATTTTATTTCTGGTGGTTCTGATATATGTGGTACCTCTTATTCTGCAGCAAAAAGACATGCCAAAGAATCCAAGTCAGATAGAGAGGGAAGGCCCAGAAAAAGTTCCGTTCAGCCTGATGTCAAGGAAATTACGTTCGGCGAAGACGACAGACGCGATATCATAGACCCTCATCATGATGGGTTGGTGATAACGCTTCACATCGCCAACAACATTGTGAAGAGAATCTTGATCGATGGAGGCAGTTCAGTAAATATAATCCAGTTGGAGGCTTTGCAAAAGATGGGAATTCCGCATTCAGAAATCATCTCAAAATCCACGGTACTCGTGGGTTTCAGTGGTGAAACAAAGAATACACTGGGTGAAATCAAGCTGCCAGTCTACATAGAAGGCCTCAACTCAGTTCAGCGTTTCTGTGTTATGGACGCACCATCAGGGTACAATGTAATCCTGGGTAGACCCTGGATTCATGACAACAGGGCTGTACCCTCAACGTATCATCAGTGTGTGAAGCTACCAACAACCTCGGGTGTGATCACAGTCCACAGCGACCCGCAAGAGGCTAAGGAATGCTACACGACATCAATGAAAATATCCTCCAAACAAAGACAAGGATAGCAATTAAAGAAAAAGGCCCGGGAAACCCTGGAAGCGAGGGAGCAAGATGTCAAAGCTATTGAGCTAGATCCTTTAAATCCAGGGAAGAATGTCTATATTTGAACTAATATTCCAGGGCCAATAGAGCAACAACTAGTGCACCTGCTCAAGACCAGGATGTCAACCTTTGCTTGGTCCCACGACGATATGACAGGTATTTCTAAGTCCGTTATTACACATAAACTTGGAATTGATAACTCTTTCAGGCCCATACACCAAAAAAGGAGAAAGTTTGTGCCAAAAAAGAACGTCATAATCCAGGACGAGGTGGACAGACTACTGAAAGCAAGGATGATCAGAGAGGTGAAATTTCCCAGGTGGTTAGCTAACGTGGTGGTAGTAAGTAAGAAAAACGGCAAATGGAGGGTATGCGTAGATTACATGGACCTGAAACGTGCATGCCCGAAAGATCCATTCCCTCTACCACACATAGATTCCATGGTTAACGCAACGGCAGGCCATGAAATGTTGACTTTCATGGATGCCACCTCAGGATTTCAGCAGATTCAGATGGAGCCCCAAGATCAAGAAGACACAGCGTTCATAACACCAACATGTATATATTGCTATATAGTTATGCCCTTTGGACTAAAAAATGCAGGGGCAACATACCAGAGATTGGTCAATATGATGTTCAAGGAAAAACTGGGGGACACGATGGAGGTGTATATCGACGACATGGTGGTGAAATCCAGGGTCATTAGCAACCATGTCCAGGATGTTAAGGATTCCTTTGACATCCTGGATAGATACAACATGAAGCTAAATCCAGAAAGAGTGCCATTTCGGAGTTGGAGCAGGCAAATTCCTGGGATACATGGTAACCAAAAGAGGTATAGAGGCAAGTCCAGAACAGATCAGGGCAATTGTTAACCTACAACCACCATCCAGCACCAAGGATGTCCAAAGGCTTACAGGTAGAATTGCTGCCCTGAATAGATTTATATCAAAATCCTCGGAAAGATGCAGGGAATTCTATGACATCTTAAAGAAGAATAAGAAATTCGAGTGGAAAGAAGAGCACGAGAAGGCGTTCCAGGATTTGAAGACATATTTGTCCACGGCACCCTTGCGGATGAAGCCCAATCCAGGGGAGCCCCTGTCCCTGTATCTAGCAGTTTCCAGGAATACGGTAAGTGAAGTCCTGACCAAGGATGCATAAGGCCAGCAACATCCTGTTTATTACGTAAGTAAAAGTTTACTTGATGCTGAATCCAGGTACTCACACCTTGAAAAACTTATACTAGCCCTAAGTATGGCATCTACTAAACTTAGACATTACTTTGAAACTCATACAATTCATGTTAGAACTAATTACCCTATAAAGTCTGTTTTGAGAAAACCAGAAATGTCAGGACGAATGGCTAAGTGGTCAGTGAAGCTAAGTGCGTATGATCTGATCTACGAGGCTAGAACAGCTATAAAATCCCAGGCTCTAGCTGATTTTGTGGCTGATTTCAGCACTGACATACAACAAGAGGCAGACCATGAATTCCAGCAGCTCCAACAAGAAGAAATTTCAGGGTACTGGACCTTGTTCACTGATGGAGCATCAAATGTCAGGGGTACAGGCCTAGGAATCGTACTGAAATCGCCACAGGGGGACATAATACCCCAGGCTGTTAGGTGTGGATTCCAGGCAACTAACAATGAAGCCGAATATGAGGCCCTAATTGCTGGGTTGCACTTAGCATTACACTTGGGAATTCAGCACATCCAGGTATATGTTGACACTCTTCTTTTAGCTAACCATTTTAATGGATCCTACGCAGCTAAAAGAGAAAAGTTGATCAAATACTTGGAGGTGGTAAAAAGAATGTCCTAGGATTTTCAAAATTTTAATATTCAACAAGTACCAAGAGAGGAGTATGCTGAAGCAGATGCATTGGCAAACTTAGGCTCAGCAGGCACTTGAAGACACTCATATTCCTATAATTCATATACTAACACCCAGCTATAGACCAAGGTACAGATACCCAGGATTCTGATATTGTTGGGCTAGATTTATTTAAGGCATGAACATTAGTGTTGGGCTTAGTTTATCTTTATTTTGGGCTTGGTTAGTTAATGTATTGGGCCATGTGGGCCGATTTTGTATTGATTATGATTAGGGCTTTTATGTTTATGATTGGGCTAGGTCTCTTGTATTGGGTACTATATAAACCCATTATGTTTATGATTGAAGTAAGCTTTTCGGACGATTACTTGTTCACGATTTCTTGTTCTTGTGAGAGTTTACGATCAGCCTTCATTGCTTCATAGTAGTTGTTCTTCATTCAAGACTTCATCTTTTTCATAGATCTAGTCTATTCTTCTACTATTCTTCTTGAATCGATCTTATACGAGGATTCCGCACTCGTGTTTGATTAGATATCGTGTGTTTGGGAGATTTCAGGACCTACAATTGGTATCAGAGCCAAGAATCTTAGATTCGAGGCTCTCACGATATTGATTCAAGAGTTTTCTGGGTTTTGTTCGAGTTTTTATTGAAGATTCAAGGGTTTTCTGGTGTTTACGACTTTCTGCTTGCTGTTGTTCTTCGTGTTTTCTGGGTTTTTGGAGTTTACGACTGTGATTTCTGGGTTCATTGTGTGTTTACGACTGAGTTACTTGAAGATTTGCTGTTTACGACATCAAGATCTGATTTTTAAGGTGTTTACGACCTGAAAAAACGTGTTTGCGATTGTACTTTCATCGTATACGACGTTTACGATTTTGCAGGATCGCAATCAAGTGTTTACGACTACGATATCGTAATCATCAATCGTAATCTCGCGTTTACGACTGTATAAGGCGGTTTGTGAGTTTACAATTTTGGCTTTGATCGTAAACAGAGTTCACGATCGTAATCATCCATTTACGATCGTAATCGTGTTGTTTGTATCGTAATCTCATATTTTTGGACATTTGGACGTTAGTTTTAAGTTTCCTAAGCTATCGAAATGGATTTTGAACCAAGTATGTATCAGAAATTGGACTTCGAGATTGGGTCTATTACACGTCCACCTAGACTTACTTCGGCAGATAACTTTTTGGAATGGAAGTATAGGTTCGAAAACCACTTGAAGAGTGTTGACTTGAGATTGTGGAGAGCAGTGATGAATGGACCACATGTGCCTACTCATGGAGAAGGAGCTAAGGCAGGAAAAGCTAAGACTGAAGAGGAGTTTGAAGATGACGACTGGGAAAGGTGCAACAAGGCTGAGAGGGCATTTGAAATTATGACCATGGCGTTGACACCAGACATTGCTCAAGGTTTTAAGCACTGCAAGACAGCGAAACAACTGTGGAATGCATTGATTGTTGCTTATGAGGGAAATCCTGACATCAAGGCGAGTCGAAAGCAGATGTTGAAGCAGAAATTCAATTTGTTTAATCACATCCAAGGTGAATCTTTCGAAGCACAAGTACAAAGATTTGTCTCTCTGATGGCAGAAATGTCAAGTTATGGTGTGGAGCCGGAATTGGAAGATAAGAATTTGAAGCTGCTAAACAGTCTGCCAAAGTCATGGAACACCAATATCTCAATTATTAAGGACAACAACAAATTGAGTGAGCTGTCTCTGGATGAAATGATTAACAAGTTAAAGTCGAAGCTCATTGATGATAGACAGCGTGAGTTGAATCCTATAAGTTCTTTGAGTTTGGCTGGGAAACTGAATCAAGCTTTGTTGTCGGAAGAGGTAGATGTGAAGCAGAAAGGAAAGTCTGTTGGAGGTGGATCAAGTTCGGTGACTCAAACGAATGCATTTGTAGCACAACCTCAATCTAGTTCGAGTGGAGGTGACATTTCTGAGGCCAACAACGATCCCAATTTTGCACTGGGTATGGGATTCATGAACATTTACCATGCTTTAATGGCCGGAACACTAATTCCTTCTGAGATCCTATCGGGGGAGCTTAATCAGATTAATCCAGAGGATGTGGAGATTTTGGACGTCTCTTGGCAAATGGCTATGGCGGTGTTCAGGGCTAAGAAGTTCATGGCTACTACAGGGCGAAATGTTTGGAAGGATCAAGACAAGATCAGAATGGGGTTTGATAAGACGAAGCTTAGGTGCTACAATTGTGATGAATATGGGCATTTTGCGAGAGAGTGTAGCAAGCCAAGGAAGGAGAAAGCAGAGATAAAGAAACCAGCTGATGGGAAGGCAAAGGCAGAGACAAGCGCTTTGATGGTACAGGAAGGAGGAGGATATGACTGGACCTCCCAAATGAAGGATCTGAGCCTGACACATGCTATGATGACTGCTATGGATGATGATGATGAGGAAGAGCATGCTTTTGTTGTTACTGAAGATGAGCCTGAGGAGAATGAAGCTATGGCAGCTGACCACACCAAGGTATGTTCTAACCCTGTTTGTCATCGTATAATTACTGGTCTTAGACAATTTTGCAAAAACTTTGAATTAGAATTGTTTGAGACAAAATGTGAAAGAAGCTCATTTAAGGGTAGATGGCAAAAGAATGAAGAAAAAGTTAAAGCCCAGAAATTAGATATAGTGAAATATAAGAAACTTGCAACTGAGAATGCCTATTTTTATGACAACGCTAAGTTAGAAATAGCTGAGCTAAGTAAGCAGATAGATGACTTTAAGCATAAGAACAATGAGTTGCAGGTTAAGCTTGACATGAACCTTATGAGAAGAAAAAGAATGTTACAGGCTAGTAAATCTCTAGATACTTGCATAACTGAGGTTAGAATGGGTAAGGATAAATGTGGAATAGGAATTAGCTTTGCAAACAAGAACGTTGTTCCTCAAGATAAAACTAGAGATGTGATAGGAATGATCTTAGAGGAGGATCAGATAGATAGATCTGCGTCGGAAATGCATGAAGAAGGACCTCCTTTAGATAGTGTCTTGGTTGGAGTGAAGCCTATGACAGTAGAGGAAATTGAAAATGAAAAGCACATGACATATGGCTTGGGTAATAAGGATAGAGTGATGTCAGACGCGTGTGAACCAGGTCCATCAAATACTTCTCTGAATAACTGTGTGAGCGCTTCTGATGTATCTATTTATTGTGCAGATGAAGTAGAAATCAAAGACATTTCTGAGGAGGATGCAGAGTGTCAGAGAGTGGCAGAGAGTCATGAGTCTAGTAGGTCTAGTAGTTCTAGTTTGTGTTTACCTAAGGATGATGTAATGGCACTTGTGTCAGAACTAGAAACATCCAAGTCAAAACAAGTAGCTGTATCGTTGTTAAAAAATGTTTCAGAATCAAATGAAAAAGTGTCTGGTTTTAAAATTCGTGTGCCTAACACAAAAACAGGTCGTGAGACTAAGCCCAAAGACTTTGTTGCTTATCCTCAGGTTGTGTCACTGTAAGGATCGATTTAACAACCAAACACGATATCTCTACCAATTACGAGTGCGGAATACAAGCAATCGGATGATTCAAGATTATAGAGAAGAAACACAAATCGAAATAAACACAATAATACTAAAAACGATTAACCTGTAAAAACGATGCACACGATTCACTAAAGAACTCGTCTGGTACACCCGAAAAGCCTCCTTAGTCTCTCTCAACTAGCCAACCCCTAATATGGGTATTAAGATTTGTTTATATAGATAAACAAATCTTAAACCTAATTTTCGGATTAGGCTAAACAGGCCCACTAAACACCCCTTAAACTCTTTCTAATTGGGCCCAAACATGTCTAAATTGGCCCAATGACCCAATATAACCATAACCCAGCTAATTTTCACCTATTCTATCACATAGGCCTTCAAAATAGTCCGCCAAGTGATGATTTAATACACAAGCCACAAATTATTCCCTTACAATCTTCCCCTTGGCTTGTGCTATTAAATGTCTCCTACTTTCAATCTTCAGACTTGCAGTCTTCTCCTTAGCTTGAGCATGGGTTGATGAAGATTCTTTTCTTTAACAATCTTCAATGGGCAGCATATGGGATGTTAGATGGCTCTCTCTCTTTATCAGCATCAGCTTGAACTCCAAATGATAAGCATGTAATGAGAGGAGGATTCTCAAATACTTGCTCCTTCTTGAAATGTGTTGAGTCCTTGCTGAACTCAGTAGTAACTGTCTTGACTTGCTTGTGACTTCAGAGGACAAATTTTGAAAACCTCTGTCTTGGCATTCTTGAATTTCTTGTTGTGACTACTCTGCATCTTTTCTTCAATTAGCTTCCCCCAAACTTGAGAACGGTGTCTTTGGAAGCTTTACTTGAACAACCAACAAACTTCCCCTAAGCATAGGGTAAGTCCTTTTCCGGCTAGTTCTTCAACTTGATCAGCAGCAGACTTCTTGCTTTGGTCAACTGAGTCCTTGACCTTCTTCTCCATGAGTTGTCTTTCTCACTTAACCTGTCAAACACAACATGAAACAGACACTAACCAGACAATGATGACTGGTTATTAGGTTAGAATTATTTTACCAAATACTTCCCCTGAACCCGAGGACTCTTCACATTATCTCCCCCTGAGATTCTGGAGGGGTGATACTTTATTGCATAAAACCCATAAATACTTATTAAAACCTTTAAATTAACCTGGCCATGGTTGAAAAATAAACAATAAAAACTTTAGATAACACAAAAGAAAAATAAAAATGAAACAAACATACCAAATTACTAAAGAGAAGGTTTCTATGGGATCAAACCGTATGAATCTAACTGAGGAACCCTTTTCAGCTTCTGTTACTCGAACACGTCCAGGTGATTGCCAATATATTGATCCACTTTAAACTCAAACCCTTTCCTTAATCAGGCTGTTTGTCACTTTATTATCTTTTATTGTGTATTAATTATGAACAGCAAGAGGGTTTCAAAAAATCCTAGGTACATGTTATTACACACTATCAAGCACATAAATTCCCTACCACATATTTTGACAACCTGAACCAGAAGTTTGAAACTGAGCTCGAGACTTGATTGAGAAGAGAAAGAATAGATCACAAAGATTTTTTCGGTATAATATACAAAGTCAACTGAATTTTTGAAACATTTTTGATAATGCTCTCATCAGTGACAACGGCTGAGGGATTTGGACTCTTGAGGGTCTCTTTTGATGTGCTCTTTGGCATCTTTTGGGTGTATATTATTTATTTTTTATATATATTATTTTAGATGATCTAGAAGCACGTATCACT
>JBCNJP010014268.1:0-11177 GCA_039602395.1 Deinandra increscens subsp. villosa | reverse complement strand
CTTGTACGTAGGGGTGTTCAAAACCGGATATCCGAAAATTCGGATATCCGAATTTCGGATATCCGAAATTTCGGATAGTTGATTTTCAGTATCCGAATCCGTATCCGAAATTTCGGATATCCGAATTTCGGATATCCGAAATTTCGGATACGGATTCGGATAGTGAATCGGATATCCGAATTTTCAAAACAAAAAAAAAAACTAAAAAAAAAATACATTCAATCTCTAAAATTACTAGTGATAAACATCCAAATGAGCAAATAGTCAAATACAAGTACATTAAATAGTCAAATACCAACAAAAAAATAAAAAATGTCTCGATTTTGAAGCTCGAATCCGTGTGCAACAAGCTCGATGGCAAACTACAAATCGGTGGTGTAAGGCAATGAGCCAGTGAGGGTCGAGATTTGGAGGACGACGGGATCCAAAGAGGCAAAGAGAGTGAACATTGGAGTTTAGAACTTTAGATTTAGGGTTTCTTAAGTTAAAGTATGTTAAACTAAATAATATATATAATTTAATATTTTAAAAAATATATATTTCGGATATTTTTCGGATATCCGAATATCCGAAAATGTTCAAAATCAATATCCGAATCCGAATCCGAAAATTCGGATATCCGAATTTCGGATATCCGAAAATTCGGATATCCGAAATTTCGGATATTTTGACTTCGGATATTTCGGATATTTCAAATTCGGATTCGGATTCGGATATTTTTGAACACCCCTACTTGTACGTGTTGAGCATTGCCTAGGTTCCATTGAATCCAATTTAGATTTCTACCACGTTATAGGATCCATATTGAGAGACCTCTCGAGTGGCTTGTGTTTCGTGCGAGTCTGATTTGCTTTGACCGAAGCGGTTTGACTCTTTAGCTTCAACAATCAAGTTAGCTTCCCGGACTTCATTTCAGGATTACCTAGATAGCGAGGATGTGTCTATAGTCTTAGTTATCCCGGTAATTGTTATTTGAGGGGAGTGTCGCATGGATTAGTCAGTTTAGAAGTCATTTTTAGACCCAGAGGATTCCTTGCCAGGTAGTACCCTTTTGCTCATCTGAATTTCACCTTAGATCTCGTTGCTTTGATTCATTAGTTATTCTAGTTACTTGTTTTTCTGTTTCTTTAGTTTTCTCAAATCAATTCAATTACATCGGTTGAATACTAGCTTTGATACATTATCGGGAGTCTGTACACGCGTCCGTGTATTGATACTCGGTACTTATTGATACTATATTACATACGACGGGTACGCTTGCCCTAGTGTGTGATTTGTCACTCAGTATTTGCCTTTTTAAACTTGACATGTTTTTCTGGTTCAAATCCGACACATCATTGTTGCTGCTGCTGCACCACCCACCGCCGCTGGGCTGTTGTTGTTGTGCAGCCGTGAACCACCACCACTATCAACTGCCGTCACTCCTCCCCTCCTTGCTCCTCGTCGCGACAGCCAAAAACACAGCCACCACTACAACGACATCTGCTGCTGTTGTGCTCCTCCACCTGCCGCCGCTGGAGCTGCTGTCCAGCCACCATGAGCCACCAACCCGAGCCACCACCTTTCTCGTTTTCTTTCGGTTCTAATCCCTCTCCTTTGTGAGTCTTTAAAAACCGTTTCCATTATGTTTTTAATCGTTATTAACATCCCAAATGATTCCCCGAGTCTTGACAACTAACCGTTAAAAACTTGAACTTTTTAACGATCATAAACATCTACACTATTTTCTTTCTTTTCCTTGTTTTCTAAAACCTTAGAGTTGTAAGGTTTGAAAATGTATTTACTTGCTTATTTGATGATTTTATGATGTTTATATGTTTTTGCATGGTTATATGTTGATATAAACATGTATTGATATGTTATAAATGGTTAGAATTGTTAATTGTGATTTTAATTGTAAAGCATCTTGTTTATAAGTTATTATATGCTATTGACAATTAACATGAACAAATGACGTTTAGTGACATACATGGAACTAATATGGACGTTAGATGTGTTCACTTAATCTTTGGACATAAAATCATGGCTGAAAACACTTTAAATGAATTTTTATGGTTTAAATAACAAAGTTGGTAATTTTATAAAAATTAATTGGATAATATAAATCATGAAATCTCATCATGGAATTTATTATATAAAATGGTCACATTTTATAAAAATATAATTTCTAAAAACACAAGACTTAAATGCTTGTTTTAGATTTCATGAAAATAAAATGGATAAAAATATATATTATATCAAAAAAATGATAAAAGAACATATTTATGTCACTTGATAAAAAGTATAAATCTTGGATTTTATACAAAAAGTGAAAAATGTGTTATGTTGGATATGTTCTATAAAAAGTCTTTAATTTAAAACCATAGCTTTATTTAATAAATAAAGTATTTAAAAATGATTTTATAAAAATAAAATCAAAAGACTTATAGAAATTATGAAAAACGTATTTTTTAAACATTTTTGATTATTTTAAATAAATCAAATAATCAAAATGTAACACCCCAAAATTCACAGATACATGATATACATAGTAAATACGTGTTTATATTATAAATACGTGAGCTTAATTGATAAATGTGGTAAGACTATGCTTTAGATAAGTTGCATGTGTTAGAAATACGTGTTTGATGGTCAAAATGATGAAATGTGCATAAACGGATGTTTTAAATGCTAACGAAGGTAAAGTATGAGATGGATATATGTTTATATGAATAACATAATGAGACATGTGTGAATTGATGGATATATACGTATGAATACGTGTGTTAATAGTTAACGGGAAAGTAAAAGGACTAAAAATGTAATTATTGTAAATTTATAAATGTATACGGATATTATACGTATCTATGATTATTATAAGTATCCCGAGGCTTAGAATATAGTAAAAATATATCCTAATATGATTTATAAGGTGAAATGATAAGTATTGTAAAGTTTGAGGGGCTAAAACGTAATTTAGCAATTAATAAATAAAATATATATAAATGTATATATATGTTATCGTACGAATCCCGAGCCTTAGAAACCTTATAAAATGTTATAAATATGTCCCATAAGGTTTTGGTACATAAAATGATAAAACGATAGAAGTTCAGGGGGCTAAAATGCACAAAATAGAAAGTATAAGGGCTAATATTGTAAAAAAATGAATTCTGGCCGGAAAACCAGTGGCTCGCGTATCGCGAGCCACCCCTTGAAGTCCTGCGCGATACGCGAGGGTTACCAGATCAGCAGAAAGCTACAAGGTTCGTATTTTGGCCACGTTAATCACCCTTGCAGCCCAAGATTACTTCGAATTCGTGGCAGATTTCGACCATGAGTCACCATGGGACGTGTTAGCAGCCTAAGACGCGTCTAATAGTATAAATAGGGGCCTTGAATCATCAGAAAAACTCGCCAATTCACTGATTTATCACCCAAAAACCCTAAAACCTCATCAGAACTTCGTCGGAGCAATTCGAGCAACCAGAGAAGAGTTAGAAGCCGAATTTCTGCAGTCACCCCTTATTTGGTATGCTTAACAATAACCTCTTTCAGTTTTGGCTAATTCGATTTCTAAATATGCTTTCTAGAAATGATCTAAAATTAGGGTTCTTGAGCTTGTTTTGTCAAAATCGGGTGATCGGGTGGGAATTAGGGTCTGAATTTTTGTAGGTAATCCTAATTTAATGTGTTTTAAGAAATCCCTAAGTTTATTTCACAATTGGAAAAGGTTTGGTTAAGGTTTTGTAAACGGGTCAAAAATTAGGGTTTTCATAACGTTGTTCTGCCCAAATTGACTAAACGATGTTGAAATAAGCTTTGCTATTTTGAAGGATATTATAAAATGTTATAATGGATAATACCCTAAGTTGGTTTGAATTAAAAATGAGTTTTGATAATAAAACGAGAAATTCATGAAATTAGGGTTTTGAAATATGATTATTTAATATAAAATAATCCAAAGGGTATAAAGGCTTGGATTTTGGTATGCTAACATGTTTTCATATAATATAAGAATATATGAAAGTAAAATGGCTATATAATCAAGTATTTAAAATACCGAGTTAATCGGATATTAGAGGTTCGCGCGGACCGGAAGGGTAGACACCTGTACACTGGGGTTTCTGGCAATAGCGGGGGTGTCGCCATCCCATCTGGGCAATGGCATCCCAGCACTGGGCGATCCCAGAGTGAGTGTCTACTTATAGGAATGCGCGTCTTCATATTATCAATTAAAAGAGATATTATGCCTATAAGGGCATTTTGGTCATTTTGACCTTAATAGAAGTAAACCTTAATAATTAGACATTATTAAGATAATGTAATAGATAAATAAACATAGGATATGTTTATAATGTTAAACCTTGCGTTAACGTCATACGATACGCGAATTAGGTTAACCGAAGGATCCTGTCGGAAGTTCTGTCCGAGTATAACGAGTAAAGAGATAAGGTGAGTTCTGCGAGCCCACTTTTAAATGTTTTAAACGCTTTAATGTTTTCGGGCTGATATACATACCATGTTCAACTGTTTACTTAAAAAGTATTTGAGTTAAATGCTTTTATCTGAAAATTTGATTATCTTAACTGATGAATTGATAAACTGTTTGAAATGATACAAAGATGCTTACAAGTCAGTTATACGTGTTAGTATTATATATGAAATGGTGATGATAGAATAATGCATATGAAATGATTATTAGAGTTATGTGCTATATTTGCTTTGAAACTAGGTATCCAAATGATAAGGGTTTGTTAATAAACGTACAAGTGAGAATGTATGATTATATGAGAACAGGTGATGCATTTGCTATATTATTATGTGGTGGATACGCCGCTGGTACATCCTGTATACAAGCATGGTAGTATAGTTACCCGGCATATCGAAAGTGTGGAGGATACGCCGCTGGTACATCCTGTATACATACACCTAGGTAAATTGGGGGATGTTCAGTTGTTGCAGTATATGAGTACATTATCATGTTTATTAGCACACGTGAGTCACCTGGATATCTAACTAGGGGCGGGTAGTAGTACTGTGGTGGTTAAGGAGATGTTCGATAGAATGGAACGTCTAAAGAGTTAAAGTTACGTGAACAGAGGTCGATACTGAGGTTAGGGGCTTCCAGATGAAGTCACCTGAGCGGTATTCGAAACTGGAAGAACGGAATGTAGGACGGTTGTCGTTGCTGAGGTTGGGGGCTTCCAGATGAAGTCACCTGAGCAGTATTCGAGACCGGGAAGGTATAGATGAAATGGAGCGGTTGTCGGTACTGAGGTTGGGGGCTTCCGATAAAGTCACCCGAGCAGTATTCGAGATCAGAAGATATAGAGGTGTACGGAATTCAGGTCGTAGGAGTTAAAAGTTATTGAGGTAGATGTTTTCTAGAGAAACGTGTATGATTATGATGTTATGTCATGTATAACTTGTTATGTGTTATACTTGATAAATGTTGTAAAAGGGATTTTGCAGGTACAAAGGTTTTAACCTCACAAACGAGGTAACGTTTTTAAAATGTAGAACTCACCAGCGTAAGCTGACCTTTTTCCCAAAACCATATGTATGTCAGGTATAGGTGAGACGTCCGGGAGCAAGGGCGGAGCCCTCGTGATAAGGGACTGATCGGGCAAGCTATTAGAAGAGCTGTTGGAGTTGCTGGCTTAGTGTAGATAAATAAAGACGAATATAGTTAGTCGCTATATAGATAGATTGTAAATTATCTCAATTACTTTACGTACTTGGCTTATATAATAAATAAAAGTTTTAAATTTTCCGCTGCTTATCTCTGTTGTGCCACGTGTTCATGAGTAAATCCGATGAGTGACCCCTCCTGGTGCCAAGTCTGGGAGTGGGCGTCACAAGTTGGTATCAGAGCCTTGGTTTAAGAGATTTAGGTACAAGCGCGGTATCTAAACTTAAACTAGGACTCTAGGTAGAGTAAAGTTGAGATAAGAATATAGATGCCAGCCAGGATAGCTTGTGCCCGTAAGGACGAATATGCATAAGGAACATAATAGGCAGGACTTGCGGTAGGTGAATATGGAAAATACACGATTGCAATTAGCTACTGCAATTTGGTATTTACCATGTAAACCGATCATAAGTACTAATTGTTATGTGGCCAAGTGCAAGGAGAAGAAGAACGTTTAGCAATGTAATCTAGGAATCGGTTTGAGTTGACGGATGAAGATAGACAGGCAAGATGTGGATATTAGGGAAATGTGTGCTAGAAGTAACTGGGTTTTGAACGCATCATAAATATATAATTGTATCGGATCCTGCACATATATACTTATCATGAATTCAAAATTTAGAGACTTTATGTCACACAAGTTCTGAAATGTCATCCATCTTAATTTAGGATCTGGAAATGGCTGCGAGAGGCGATCGTGCGAGTGCGGAACCAGAGAATAACGCCGGAGCTAATGCATTCACTAACGAGCAGAGAGCGGCTATGGTGGCAGAGATGACACGCTTAATGCAGACAACATTACCAGGCTTATTAGTTCAACTTCAAGGAGCTGCGAGAGTTGGTGTTAGTGGAGCCCGTGGAGCTGGTGGAGTTGCAGGAAGAGGTGCCGGAGCTGCACAACCTAGAGTAGGATGTTCGTTTAAATCGTTTAGCGGTTGCAGACCTCCCTTGTTCGACGGAAATCAAGATGCGTTAGCTACATTCCAGCGGATTCATGAGATGGAAGCGGTCATAGATATTAGTGAGTGTAGCGAGAACCAAGCCGTGAAGTATGCTGCCCACTCGTTTGTCTCAGAAGCACTACACTGGTGGGGGATGATCAAACAGACTGAAGAAGACGGAGTCATTGCTGCAATGAAGTGGAACGATCTGAAGAGGTTAGTCTTAGAAGATTTCTGCCCTAAAGGTGAGCTGGAGCAACTGGAAAGGAGTTTTCTGACATTGAAAGCTGGGAACATGACGCACCGGGAATACACTTCGAAGTTCAACGCGATGGCAAGACTGCTACCTACCTTAGTCACTCCCGAAGCTGAGAGGGTGAAG
The DNA here is from genome assembly GCA_039602395.1 of Deinandra increscens subsp. villosa. NCBI lineage: Eukaryota > Viridiplantae > Streptophyta > Magnoliopsida > Asterales > Asteraceae > Deinandra > Deinandra increscens. Next base: position 4,180 of record JBCNJP010014268.1, on the reverse strand, counting down.
CGTTACGTTCAAGGATTTCCAAGTAGAGTTAGGGTATTGATCAAGGCGACTGAACCAAAGACATTTAAGGCGACGGTGAATTTGAGTTCCAATCTTTACAGCGAGATGTTTGGCGCAAACGGCAGACCGGAAGGAGCAAAGAGGAAGGAGTCGGAGTCAGAAGCAATTTCAAGGAAGGACAACGGGAGTCACCAGATGAAGTTGAAGAATAATTCGAAAGACGACAAGCCGAGGTGCCACAAATGCAAAAAGAATCATTTCGGAGAATGTAGGTCGGGAACATCTAGGTGTTATACATGCGGAAAGGAAGGTCACTTCTCGGGCAATTGCCCAGAACGTAAGAAGTGTTACGAATGCGGGGAAGCGGGACACCTTAGGATGAACTGTCCTAAGTTGGTGTTGAATCCTACCCCACTTCGATCCGTCCCGGGGAATACTACGGGTCCAAGAACGGCTCCTGCAAGGGCCTATGGTATGTTGGAAATGATAGAAAGTGATCCCCAGACCTCGTCAGGTAATTCGAGTAGTTAGAAATCATAGTTAATCATTATTCGTTTGCTTTAGTACGTTATGTGTGCCATTGCTTGCCGCAGTATGCTTAGACATTAGAACCATTAGAACTTATGTTCTAGGAAGTTAGATCCTTTAACGGACAAGTAGCCGAAAATGTGAAAGCATTATCAAGGATCCCGTAAACAAGCTACCGTAGACAGCTTAGGGTTACGTTTTCCTTAGAATAGATGCAAAGACGCGAAAGTAAATATTACCGAGTTATGAAACGAGTTATGAATGATTATGTTATGCGGATGAGTTGCAAAGTTGAAAATGAATGTTTAAGATGGGAATGGAACAGGTTTCGAGGACGAAACCTTGTTTAAGGGGGGGGGGGGGTAGAGTTGTAACACCCCAAAATTCACAGATACATGATATACATAGTAAATACGTGTTTATATTATAAATACGTGAGCTTAATTGATAAATGTGGTAAGACTATGCTTTAGATAAGTTGCATGTGTTAGAAATACGTGTTTGATGGTCAAAATGATGAAATGTGCATAAACGGATGTTTTAAATGCTAACGAAGGTAAAATATGAGATGGATATATGTTTATATGAATAACATAATGAGACATGTGTGAATTGATGGATATATACGTATGAATACGTTTGTTAATAGTTAACGGGAAAGTAAAAGGACTAAAAATGTAATTATTGTAAATTTATAAACGTATACGGATATTATACGTATCTATGATTATTATAAGTATCCCGAGGCTTAGAATATAGTAAAAATATATCCTAATATGATTTATAAGGTGAAATGATAAGTATTGTAAAGTTTGAGGGGCTAAAACGTAATTTAGCAATTAATAAAGAAAATATATATAAATGTATATATATGTTATCGTACGAATCCCGAGCCTTAGAAACCTTATAAAATGTTATAAATATGTCCCATAAGGTTTTGGTACATAAAATGATAAAAGGATAGAAGTTCAGGGGGTTAAAATGCACAAAATAGAAAGATAAGGGCTAATATTGTAAAAAATGAATTCTGGCCGGAAAACCAGTGGCTCGCGTATCGCGAGCCACCCCTTGAAGTCCTGCGCGATACGCGAGGGTTACCAGATCAGCAGAAAGCTACCAGGTTCGTATTTTGCCACGTTAATCACCCTTGCAGCCCAAGATACTTCGAATTCGTGGCAGATTTCGACCATGAGTCACCATGGGACGTGTTAGCAGCCTAAGACGCGTCTAATAGTATAAATAGGGGCCTTGAATCATCAGAAAAACTCGCCAATTCACTGATTTATCACCCAAAAACCCTAAAACCTCATCAGAACTTCGTCGGAGCAATTCGAGCAACCAGAGAAGAGTTAGAAGCCGAATTTCTGCAGTCACCCCTTATTTGGTATGCTTAACAATAACCTCTTTCAGTTTTGGCTAATTCGATTTCTAAATATGCTTTCTAGAAATGATCTAAAATTAGGGTTCTTGAGCTTGTTTTGTCAAAATCGGGTGATCGGGTGGGAATTAGGGTCTGAATTTTTTTAGGTAATCCTAATTTAATGTGTTTTAAGAAAGCCCTAAGTTTATTTCACAATTGGAAAAGGTTTGGTTAAGGTTTTGTAAACGGGTCAAAAATTAGGGTTTTCATAACGTTGTTCTGCCCAAATTGACTAAACGATGTTGAAATAAGCTTTGCTATTTTGAAGGATATTATAAAATGTTATAATGGATAATACCCTAAGTTGGTTTGAATTAAAAATGAGTTTTGATAATAAAACGAGAAATTCATGAAATTAGGGTTTTGAAATATGATTATTTAATATAAAATAATCCAAAGGGTATAAAGGCTTGAATTTTGGTATGCTAACATGTTTTCATATAATATAAGAATATATGAAAGTAAAATGGCTATATAATCAAGTATTTAAAATACCGAGTTAATCGGATATTAGAGGTTCGCGCGGACCGGAAGGGTAGACACCTGTACACTGGGGTTTCTGGCAATAGCGGGGGTGTCACCATCCCATCTGGGCAATGGCATCCCAACACTGGGCGATCCCGGAGTGAGTGTCTACTTATAGGAATGCGCGTCTTCATATTATCAATTAAAAGAGATATTATGCCTATAAGGGCATTTTGGTCATTTTGACCTTAATAGAAGTAAACCTTAATAATTAGATATTATTAAGATAATGTAATAGATAAATAAACATAGGATATGTTTATAATGTTAAACCTTGCATTAACGTCATACGATACGCGAATTAGGTTAACCGAAGGATCCTGTCGGAAGTTCTGTCCGAGTATAACGAGTAAAGAGATAAGGTGAGTTCTGCGAGCCCACTTTTAAATGTTTTAAACACTTTAATGTTTTCGGGCTGATATACATACAATGTTCAACTGTTTACTTAAAAAGTATTTGAGTTAAATGCTTTTATCTGAAAATTTGATTATCTTAACTGATGAATTGATAAACTGTTTGAAATGATACAAAGATGCTTACAAGTCAGTTATACGTGTTAGTATTATATATGAAATGATGATGATAGAATAATGCATATGAAATGATTATTAGAGTTATGTGCTATATTTGCTTTGAAACTAGGTATCCAAATGATAAGGGTTTGTTAATAAACGTACAAGTGAGAATGCATGATTATATGAGAACAGGTGATGCATTTGCTATATTATTATTTGGTGGATACGCCGTTGGTACATCCTGTATACAAGCATGGTAGTATAGTTACCCGGCATATCGAAAGTGTGGAGGATACGCCGCTGGTACATCCTGTATACATACACCTAGGTAAATTGGGGGATGTTCAGTTGTTGCAGTATATGAGTACATTATCATGTTTATTAGCACACGTGAGTCACCTGGATATCTAACTAGGGGCGGGTAGTAGTACTGTGGTGGTTAAGGAGATGTTCGATAGAATGGAACGTCTAAAGAGTTAAAGTTACGTGAACAGAGGTCGATACTGAGGTTGGGGGCTTCCAGATGGGGGCTTGCAGCCGTCGAGTGACCTGAGCAGTATTCGAGACCGGGAAGGTATAGATGAAATGGAGCGGTTGTCGGTACTGAGGTTGGGGGCTTCCGATAAAGTCACCCGAGCAGTATTCGAGACCAGAAGATATAGAGGTGTACGGAATTCAGGTCGTAGGAGTTAAAAGTTATTGAGGTAGATGTTTTCTAGAGAAACGTGTATGATTATGATGTTATGTCATGTATAACTTGTTATGTGTTATACTTGATAAATGTTGTAAAAGGGATTTTGCAGGTTCAAAGGTTTTAACCTCACAAACGAGGTAACGTTTTTAAAATGTAGAACTCACCAGCGTAAGCTGACCTTTTTCCCAAAAACATATGTATGTCAGGTATAGGTGAGACGTCCGGGAGCAAGGGCGGAGCCCTCGTGATAAGGGACTGATCGGGCAAGCTATTAGAAGAGCTGTTGGAGTTGCTGGCTTAGTGTAGATAAATAAAGACGAATATAGTTAGTCGCTATATAGATAGATTGTAAATTATCTCAATTACTTTACGTACTTGGCTTATATAATAAATAAAAGTTTTAAATTTTCCGCTGCTTATCTCTGTTGTGCCACGTGTTCATGAGTAAATCCGATGAGTGACCCCTCCTGGTGCCAAGTCTGGGAGTGGGCGTCACAC
>JBCNJP010014267.1:0-11178 GCA_039602395.1 Deinandra increscens subsp. villosa | reverse complement strand
CACTTGGTGTGCTTTATCTTTGGTTGTCATGCATATTTGTTTTCTTCCCTAGTTTATATCATTACTTTTACTCGCTTCGCTTTTTTTTTTTCACTGTGTGCTTCTTCTATTTGATATGCTTTTCGTTTTCGATTTTGGTTGCATGTATCATCTTTTGTTTGTATTCGTCTTTCTTTTGTTGTTGGATTTCAAGTGTCGTGGTTGTCATTTTGTGATTGAGTTTGTTTCAACGTTTTTTTTTATTTATTTTGCAGGTTTAAAATTGTAATATTATTATATATATATATATATCAATTAGAGAAGGGTGGCAGTCTCTCATTTCTCACTGTTCATAGCAAATGGTGTCATGTAATTCGTTCTTTTAGGCGGTCGTAAGTGACTCATCATAGGAAAATGCCACGCGTTTAATCTCTTTCACATCATCCCCATTAAACCACTATTAAACACAATTCTTTCTCTCTCATCGTACACATTCACGCATCCTTCTCACTATCTCTCCTAGGACAAAGACACATCTTCATCTCTCTCATGCGGTGATTCTCTTGATGGTTGTACGTTTCTGATTGCTGCAATATCCGGTTAATCGTCTTTACTGACAGGAACCGGCGTCGCTGTTGTCGTTGCTCCGATTCCGGCGTCGGCAGGCCGTCGTTGGCGGCTTACCCGCGGCACGTAGATGCGACGAGTTGATGTTCTCTGTTTTGTGTTCTGTTTGTTTTCCTAGGGAAAGATGAGGTCTGAATTGCATGTTTTCGTTCGAGGGCTGTTTCTCAGATCTGACCTAGCCTTGATTTGGGGCCTGATGTTTTGACATATGGTGTTCCCTGATTTTGGATCTGCTTACTGTTCTTGATGGTTTGATCTTAGGTTTGTTATTGATCAGGTTTGATCTTCATCTTTTGTCTGGAATCATCATCATCTTCTATGGAACATACGATTCTTTTTTGCTTGATAACATCAATTGCTTTCCAGTGAAAGAATCGATTTTGACAAGGTCATATTTGGTTGAATCACTTTCTTTGGTGCATGCCCAAATTTTCTAATCAACTGGTAATATATTCAATTTGGGATCTCGGGTGATCTTTGAAAACCGATTTAACGATTTCACAATCCCTCAAAAGGCAATATAATTTAACGTGGGATCTAAGCAATCTTTGAGAGCCAACCGAATGATTAATATGTTTCGTCTATTAATTTTGTTGTATTCTTCATCGTTGCGGCTGCATGTTTGATGTTTGGTCATGATTCACTGGTTTGAGATAATATCACGCTCGGTATGTGTGTCTGAATTTTGTGCACACCAATTTTTTGTATAAATGCTTTTATGTTTTCAACCAGTTTTTTAGTTTTTTTTTCTTGCTGATTTAGTTGATTTTGCTGCAGGTTTTTTAGTTACTCTCTGCATGTTTGATGTTTGGTCATGATTCACAGGTTTGAGCTAATATCGCGGTCGGTTTTTTTTGCACACCAACTGTTTGTATAAATGCTTTTGTGTTTTTCACCAGTTTTTTGTTTTTATTTTTTGCTGATTTAGTTTATTTTTCTGCAGGTTATTTAGTTACTTTATGCGGAAAGTAACGTATGATTTAAGGTGATCTTCTATTTTCTTCTTTGGATAACCGTTTAAGATTTTTATCAGGAAATGTGTTATTTATCCTCTCTTGAGTTTAGATTCACAATAAGAGTGTCATCATATTGGTCTTTGCGTTATTTGATTTTGAGAATACAAATTTTTTTTTGAAATCAATAGCTTTTATGGGATCCCAGCTTTTATTGGTATTACAATGCCTCTCATTTTTCTCTCTCTTGAATCGCTACCGATCAACGTAGCAATTTACCATCAGCATGATGCTTTGATTTCAAATTCTTCTTATTTGATGGGAGAGCCTTTAATGAGGTACAGCATCTATTTTAAAGTGGGATGAAAATAAAAGATAGAATTTAGAAACTTTCTGCTATTTTAATATCATTTATGGTGTTAGTATTTTAGATAATTTATGTCAAGTTGATTAATTTTTTAATGAAATGAATACAGTGTATTTGTATACTTTGGCATTTTAAGTGACAAGTCTTAGCATCATTGAAGCGCTGATGATGATGATGATGATGATGATAATGGTCGTGGAAGTGCTAATGGTGGCTTGAGGATTGTCTTCGAAGAATATAGAAGGTGTTCCATGGGTTAGTGTAGTCTTTTGTTTGTTTTTTCTTATTCAACTTCTGTAAAGTCAAGGTTGTGTCTATTTCAACTTATGTACACTCAAAGTTTTGTGTGAGAATGCTATTACCATTTCATCAAACATACCATCGATGTTCAAGTTATAAACAGACATGTTCAAGTTATAAACAGACCCCGCGGCAACGTGCGGGCCATTATACTTGTTTTAAATTTATAGTGTTTTTGGTGGTCGTCTGGTCTCATGTGTTTAAGCTACGTTTTAATTTTTAGTTTTGGTCTGCGATTCGTTTGTTGTGGTAAAGAAGTAGGGTTAGCTGAAATGTCTGTCATACCTTTAGTTTGTACGGTTGCAAATTAACTTAACTAATATTCTTTGTTCGGGTGACAGTTTTGAAAGTCCCGGCATGTTAAATGATGTCACATGCGGTATGTTTATTTAGAACGACAATTACACACCACTCAGATAATTCTACTTCTAAATATACATCTTTTCGACTTTAAATGGATTTCATCCTTAAGGGAAAGATATCATTATATACATCCTGAGAACTATATGTTATATGGTGTCACATATGGTATGTTTTGGGAGTGGTGAAAAGATGAGTATACCGTTTCACTACACAATTTCTTAGACATCTTTCATTTATAAAGACAAACTTAAGCCATGTAAACACATAATCAAACAATTAGAAAGTTGTTAAAATTGAGACTTTAGAAGATGTTGATGATGACACGTTAGGATGCCTTAAAATGATAGAGATCGATAGAGGTTTATTATTGATGTTCTTGAGACAAATCTTAAAGTTCGATAAAATGATCAGAATAATTATTAGATTTCTCTGTAACCTTTTAACTAATAGGTATATAAAATCTGTTCAAGTTTTACTTTATAATATATCCATCACTCTGTGTCGTTTTGATTTTCACGATGAGTGCTATAATATTAATTATTAAATTCACGACAATTGGTTATGATTATCCCCCACCAAGTTGAAAGTTATACATCTTTTATTATAATATAGACGATGTGTTAAATAATTTAAAATCGTATTTATAAATATTAAAAATGTTTTTATTCTTTTTTTCTCTATTCTTAGAGGTGGATGGCGATGCTCTCGCATGCCATATTTATATTTTACGTATATAATAAGAGCGTCGTGCATTAGGTTTGCTCTTATTATAATGAAACTACTAAAAGAAAGTTGTCATAATAAATCATATCAAACATGATCAGATTAGGCAGGAGGAGTGGAGAGAATTCTTCTTCGGCAAAGTCACTTTTTTGCTCGGCGTCGGCCTTAACACCACCGCCGGTCATGCGGCATCGGCGAGAAATCAAGAAACGCGGCAAGTGCAGGCTAATCGGCAAAGTCACTTTGTGTGTGTATTTGTGGGCCCTCCCACATAATAAACTCTACCTCCTTAATCCTCACCACTCCCTCCTAAAATTCTTCAAAATTCTTCAAAAATTCTACTTATTTATCTCTCCTGCATGACACACTCCTATTGGTTAACACCAATCTTCATAATCTTCAAAATTCTACCACTCCTCCCTCCCTGCATACTTTGAAACTTGGAATACGATTTTAACAATTAAAGCAATATAATGTGGAATTGTCAAGAATCCATAGATTGAACACAGGGAGAATACCCAAACCAAATTTATACCCAAACCAAATTTATTTACCCAAACAAGAATACTCAAAAATGCAAACAAATACAGAAGAAGAATCTCACAAACTCACCAGTGTTCATCTTCATCATAGGTGAATAACAACAAGAACTCTCATGAATAATAATCTGGAACCCTAATTTGAGTGCTAGAGACTTGGAGAGAAAACCCGAGAGAGGAGAGACGATACAGAAGAATATATCTTGAGTTTGTTCCATGGGTTATACCGAGAGACTAGCTTCTAATAATCCAGCCCAACCGATCACATCTTTAGCCCACATCTCTAGTCCAGCTCCTCACATATCTTTTTTTTAGTGCAGCTCCAGCCCAAAAAATATACAACAAACAATAAAAAACCAACATTAGAAAATATATTTTTGGAGTTTGAATTAGATTATATCTTTTTTTTTAACAGAATAGCCCAACCAAAATTGTTACATGGGTCATGGGAAAATATATAATGGGCTAAGTTGGCTTATTTTTGTAGAGCATTCACAACATATTCCCTATAATGGTTGTGAGGATAAATCTTAAGATTTAAGGTGTAGTTTTGAGTCGTTGTGAGTAGAGGAGAGATAAATATTTAAGGAAAAATCTGGGAATCCCTATATTTGAGGAAAAATCTAGTAAATCTTTAAAATTTAAGGTTTGAAAAGAGAGAAAATGTAATGATAAATGTATACAAACATATTATTTAGTTGTGGTTGTGAGTGGAAGAAGAGAAAAAGTAATGATATATATATATATTATAGGTATAAGGATAGGGAATGGGCTGTGAATGCTAACCCGGACTGAGCCGGGCATAAACAATGTTTTAAAAACCGGATTAATCCGGCCGGTTCAACCGGGAACCGGTGGGTCGTTCGGTCCGATTATAACGGGTCAGAAAGTGAACCGCCGGGTTTTCCGGTTCAACCGGGTAAAAACCCGGACCCGGAACCGGGTTTAGTTTTTTTTTTAATTATTTTTTTTTATTTTAAATTAATCTAAAGAAAAGGCAGGATATGCGTTACAAAAAAGTAGGGTTACGCTCACGGTTTACGTTCCACTGGAAACAAAAAAAGCGCTACAAAAAACCCCATAATCCACAAACTTGGGGGGACGATCGACGAACTTGGGGTTCAATCGACGAACTTGGATGAGATTCTCGAAGTGATCGGCTAGAAATCGAAGTTATTAACCAGGGTACAATCGACGAACTTGGGGTATTGTAATTTGTATTGATGTTATTTTGGATGATTTTAATTTGTTTTAGACTTTATTGAAGTTTCTTTTGATATTTTTTGTGGTTAAAAGTTTATAAAATGTATATTGTAAATTTACAGGTTTGAGTAGTCAATCCGGTAGTTGAACCGTCCGTTTTTGAACAAGACCGGTCCGGTTTAAAAATCCGGTTTTAAAACATTGGGTATAAAGCAAGTTCATCTTTAACTCAAGGTCTCGAGTGTCGGGGGACAACCCGGTCTCTATGGACTGCAAATCACACACGCACAACGCTATGACGCACATAATCGAAGTCACGAGGAGTAAACACAGAAACGAAGACACACGATATATAGTGGTTACGGTCTAAACTGACCTACGTCCACTGTTCAACTAGTAATATATTGCTTTGTGCTAAAAGGAAACTGTTACAAAACATTCATATATAGAGAGAGAATACTAGGATAACAATGGGCTTGAGCCCAGGCTCATTAACCGGCCCATTGACAATAAGCCACCATACCCAACATCGAGTACGAAATGGGTTAAAATATGCGGTTTCCATTAATACTTTGATACATGCATGTCTTATGCATTCTCCATCTTCCGTCTGATTTTACCAAAATGTTTCAATCTTCTTGAATAGTATCTGCACTCATGTTTATCTGAGTATGGTATGTTTACTCCATTAACTTACATGATCAACTCAAAACACAGGAATGACATACTAAAATCGTTAAGCAAACCTAGATGAATTTATTTTCAGTTGCAGATGCAATTTGCTACAGCCATTAACAACTTTATCCAAACATTAAAAAAAAAAAACAACAACAACAACGTTATGGTTGTTGGTTACATATTTATTCGAGATTCGTAAATAAGACATACAGAGCGGTGAAATTATTAGAGTTCGAAGTAGAAAGACATAGGTTCACCACCGAGTACCAAACGCGTAACTCCATTCTGGTCTCCAGCGGTTCCAATTTCCCCGCACATGACCTTACAGTACTTGCACACACTCGGGCAGTAAACGTGAAGAAAGTTTAATTCCATTTTAGCTACTTGCTAATAGTACAGGGGGTTATATGTAAATTTGTTAAGTTTGTTTAAATTTTCGTTAATAGGTTGTTAAGCAAAGTTAGTTTATATATAGGTAAGCTCTGTACTTAGATGTTTAGCTTTTACAATAATAAGATTTGAGATTCTCAGTTTCATTTTTCCGATTCCTACATTGTGAGGATGAGAGATCGTTTGTTGAATTTCGATTTCTATCGCTTTGATTTGGTATCAGAGCTCTAGGAGTTGTTGATCCGAAGATCGATTTTCTCATCAGATCGTTTGTTGAATTTCGATTTCTATTGCTTTGATTTGGTATCAGAGCTCTAGGAGTTGTTGATCCGAAGATCGATTTTCTCATCAGATCGTTTGTTGAATTTCGATTTCTATTGCTTTGCCATCAAGTGTTTTAGATGTGAAACATTTGGACACTATGCTAGTGAGTGTCCTCAGAAGAAAACCAAGGAGGAAGAGGCAAATTTGACTCAGATCTCAGATGATGATGAACCTACTCTGCTGATGATCTCTGAAGAAGAAGACAGGAAGGATGAAGTGTTCTTAAGTGAGCTCAGAGTGGACCCATCAAAGATGCAGAATGATGAAGGAAAAGATTTGTGGTATCTTGACAATGGAGCTTCAAATCACATGACTGGTAAGTCCTCTTACTTTTCTTTTCTTGACAAAAGTATTACTGGTAATATAAAGTTTGGGGATGGGTCATGTGTTTCCATTAAGGGTAAAGGTTCAATAGTAATAGGAAGTGAGTCTAAATTGCAGAAAGTTCTGACTGATGTTTATTACATACCACACTTAAGAAATAGCATTATTAGTCTTGGTCAAGCCACTGAGGTTGGTTGTCAAGTTATAATGAAAGGGGAAAATTTGTGGTTATATGATAAGAATGGATCAATTCTAGTAAAAGTAAGAAGATCTGCCAATAGGTTATACAAGGTTGCCCTTGATATAGGATCATCTCAGTGCTACTTAAGCAGCTGTCAAAATGAAATGTGGCTGTGGCATGGAAGGCTTGGTCACTTGAGTTTTCAAACTTTGGAGCAAATGACTAGAAAAGAAAGTGTCATAGGTGTGCCATTAATTGAAAGGGTTAGTGAAGTCTGTGATGTTTGTTTGGCTGGCAAACAAACTAGGATGAGCTTTCCTAAAGAGACTAAGTATAGGTCTAAGGAACCCTTGGAGATGATTTCAATGGATCTGTGTGGGCCTATAAGTCCTGAGACAGCTGCAGGGAATAGGTATTTTATGCTCTTGGTTGATGACTATACTAGGCATATGTGGGTATACTTCTTACAAAAGAAGGATCAGGCTTATGATACATTTAAGAGGTTTAGGACTGCTGTAGAGAGTCAGTTAGGGAAGAGAATTAAAACTTTGAGGTCTGATAGAGGAGGAGAGTTTACCTCAATAGAGTTCAATCAGTTTTGTGAGCAAGCTGGAATAATTAGATGGCTTACTGCACCCTACTCCCCTCAACAAAATGGTACTGTTGAGAGAAGAAATAGGACCATAATGAACATGACAAGATGTGTCATGAAGGCTATGAGTGTAGAGGATAGCTTATGGGCTGAAGGAGTTAGGCATTCTGTATATTTGCTAAATAGGCTTCCAACCAAGTCATTGGGTGATAAAACACCTTATGAGATGTTAAAGGGAAGAAAACCAAACTTGGGACATATTAGAGTTTTTGGATGCATTGGGTATGTTAAGGTTACTAAACCAGGACAGACTAAGCTTGATGATAGGAGCAAACCCATGATCTATTTAGGTGTTCAAGAGGGGTCTAAGGCAAATAGAATGTTAGATGCTGACTCAAATAGAATTGTTATAAGCAGGGATGTGGTGTTTGATGAAGTAAAAAGGTGGGATTGGAAGGGTAAGACTCCAATGAGTACTAGTGTGACTGAGGTTGGTGAGAGTAGTCAGACTTGGAACTATTCTGACTCAGAACCTAGAAATGAGGATCATGCTCATCATGACCAGGTTGGTGAGAGTGAGAGTGATCATGAGATTGATGATGGAAATAATGTTGATATTCATCAGAATGAGAATCAGCAGGTACCACCTACTGTTAGAAGGACAGGAAGAGTTAGAAATATTCCTGAAAAATATCAAGATTTTGTCTTAGATAATAGATTGAGACTTGGGCAGCAGAGGCAGGAGGAGCTTGAGAATGTGGAGCTTATGTTAGCCCAGGAAGATGAACCAATATCTTTCTTAGAAGCTGTTAAGAATAAACTCTGGAAGGATGCCATGGAAGAAGAATTAAGGGCTATTGTGAGGAACAACACCTGGAAATTAGTTGATCCACCTAAGAAATGCAATCCTATAGGTCTTAAGTGGCTATACAAAATTAAAAGGGATGCTTTAGGACAGATTACCAAGTATAAGGCTAGACTGGTTGCAAAAGGGTATGTTCAGAAATTTGGAATTGATTATGAGGAGGTATTTGCTCCTGTAGCCAGGATTGATACTATTAGGATTGTGTTAGCCTATGCTGCTAGAAACAAGTGGAGGGTGTTTCACTTAGATGTTAAGGCAGCTTTTCTTCATGGAGAGTTAAAGGAGACAGTTTTTGTTAAGCAACCTGAAGGGTATGAGATAAAGGGTTCTGAAAGTAAGGTTTATAGATTGGATAAGGCCTTATATGGTTTAAAACAGGCTCCTAGAGCCTGGTACTCTAAGTTAGACAAGGTATTGAAAGATATTGGGTTCAGTAGGTGTCATTATGAACAGGCTGTTTACACAAGGGTAAAATTGGAAACACATTTAATTGTTTGTGTTTATGTGGATGATCTCTTAGTTACAGGTAGTAATGAAGAAGATGTGCAGAAATTCAAAGCTCAAATGAAGAATCAATTTGAGATGACAGATTTGGGTTTGTTGAATTACTACTTGGGGTTAGAGGTGACACAGAAGGCTGATGGGATTTATCTGAGACAAACTGGTTATTCAAAGAAAATTGTAAATTTAGCAGGGTTGGAAGATTGTAATGCTGCAAGTATCCCTATGGATCCTGGTCTTAGGCTTAGTAAGAGTGAGGGAGGTGAGGTTGTGGATCCTACAAGCTATAGAAGGCTAATTGGATCATTGAGATACTTGACACAAACCAGGCCTGACATTTGCTATGCAGTTGGTTATGTGAGTAGATTTATGCAAGAACCAAGGGTAGCACATTTGAAGGCAGTTAAGAATTTGATCAGATATATAAAAGGGACATTGGAACATGGTCTATATTATGCTGCAGGAGTGAAAGGTGAACTCATTGGATTTAGTGATAGTAATCATAGTATGGATTCAGAAGATGGTAAGAGTACAAGTGGGAATATATTTTTCTACAATAATTCTGCTGTATCCTGGTTTTCACAGAAGCAAAAGATAGTGGCATTAAGTAGTTGTGAAGCAGAATTTATTGCTGCTACACTTGCAGCATGTCAAGCAATATGGATCACAGGATTGTTAAGTGAGATTACTGGTAAGGATCAAAAGAAAGTAGTACTTTATGTTGATAACAGGTCTGCCATTGCTTTAATGAAGAACCCAGTTTTTCATGGTAGATCTAAACATATAAATTTGAGGTTCCACTTCATTAGAGAGTGTGTGGAAAATGAGCAAATTGTTGTTGAGTTTGTGAAGGGAAGTTTGCAAACTGCAGATGTTCTAACCAAGGCAGTGGCTAGGATTAGATTCAATCAATTGAGAAAGTTGATTGGTATGATTGAAGAAATCAAGTGAATCAGTTTTGATAGTGTTGGGAATTCATCACATTAGCACAAATAAGTTCAAAGAACCTCTATTGTGTGATGATGATGGGTTATCAACCTGATAAACTTGACCTTGAACTGTGTTTGATGCTGAGATGAGAAATGGAATTAAGGGGGAGTATGAAGAAAGTTTAATTCCATTTTAGCTACTTGCTAATAGTACAGGGGGTTATATGTAAATTTGTTAAGTTTGTTTAAATTTTCGTTAATAGGTTGTTAAGCAAAGTTAGTTTATATATAGGTAATCTGTCACACCCCAACCGACGGCGGAAGATGTCGGGGCGCGATGATTGTCCAGATGCACACAACACTATTTAAATGTTGCGATATTCTTAATCAACCTATTTCATTATACATAAATATTCATTACAATACATGATAAAAATAAACAACAATGAATCAAATAAATCTTATTAATTAGGTCACACTAAGTCCACATGCGATCCTATAGTGTCAACAGCAAGAAGTCATCATCTAACAGCAAGTCCTGCAACATGTATAAAATAAAGGTCAACTACGAATAGTTGGTGAGTAAACATAGGTTTAACATACTACATAGATTAAACATTGCGATTCAATGAGTCAAGCGATAATATCCAATCATGATCAACGAGTCATATAAGTGATGTGCACCAACCCTAGACAATAAGGGAGCAATCACCCGGCGCCCAAGCCAAGGCAGGCCAGGTGGGTTGTCAGCCAATAGATCTATCATTGTTGCCACGGCTCGATGGTTAATGGTACACAAGCGATTAGCGATTAGTGATTAGTGACTAGCGAATATCCACACATAGAATCCAACAAGTATCACACAATAGAATATCACACATGGAACACATAGAATCGCATAGATTTTGCATAATAAAGAGTTTAGGGTTTTTGAATACTGATACATGTTGCACCCCAAAACATTGAAATGAAAGAGGGGCTATGAATACTCACCTGATATGGAGACACAATTTGAGAGAAAAGACACCACGAAATGAGGAAGGATAGACTCGATGATAATCTTGACGACTAGCGAGATAAAAGAATAAATCAATAAATAATTTAAATAGTTAAATAGATTAACTTCACGACACGACCGACTCGACGACTCGTTGGTGATTAGGTAAGGTGATACGTATGTCGTAGGTCCAATCCTAATCTAAGGGCAAGGTTAAAGGTCCTAATTTGACTAATTACATGAAAGTCAAACATGGTAAAACATAAGTCAACATGGTCAAACATAATTCAACATGGTCAAACATGAGTCAAACATGGTCAAACAGAAGTCAACATGGTCAGAC
>JBCNJP010014266.1:0-11178 GCA_039602395.1 Deinandra increscens subsp. villosa | reverse complement strand
TAAGTTGTGTTTACGACCAATTATGGCCCAATAAGGTGTGTTTAGTTGGGACCAATGAGTCCCACTAATGTGTGCATATAACCAATACGTTGTGTTTAGGACCAATGATGGCACAATAAAGTGGGTTTAGGGACAATGAGGGTTAGTTGGCACCAATGAGTCCTAATAAGGTGTTTATATAACCAATAAGTTGTGTTTACGACCAATTATGGCCCAATATGGTGTGTTTAGTTGGGACTAATGAGTCCCACTAAGGTGTGTATATAACCAATAAATTATGTTTAGGACCAATGATGGCCCAATAAGGTGTGTTTAGTAGGGCAATGAGGGTCGGTTGGGAGCAATAAGTCCTAGTAAGGTGTGTCTTATATAACCAATAAGTTGTGTTTAGGACCAATGATGGCCCAATAATGTGTGTTTAAGGGCAATGAGGGTCCGTTGGGACCAATGAGTCCCAATAAAGTGTGTATATAACCAATAAGTTGTGTTTACGACCAATTATGGCCCAATAAGGTGTGTTTAGTTGGGACCAATGAGTCCCACTAATGTGTGCATATAACCAATACGTTGTGTTTAGGACCAATGATGGAACAATAAAGTGGGTTTAGGGACAATGAGGGTTAGTTGGCACCAATGAGTCCTAATAGGGTGTTTATATAACCAATAAGTTGTGTTTACGACCAATTATGGCCCAATATGGTGTGTTTAGTTGGGACTAATGAGTCCCACTAAGGTGTGTATATAACCAATAAATTATGTTTAGGACCAATGATGGCCCAATAAGGTGTGTTTAGTAGGGCAATGAGGGTCGGTTAGGACCAATAAGTCCTAGTAAGGTGTGTATATAACCAATAAGTTGTGTTTAGGACGAATGATGGCCCAATAATGTGTGTTTAATTGGGACTAATGAGTCCCACTAAGGTGTGTATATAACCAATAAGTTGTGTTTAGGACCAATGATGGCCCAATAAGGTGTGTTTAGTAGGGCAATGAGGGTCGGTTGGGACCAATAAGTCCTAGTAAGGTGTGTCTTATATAACCAATAAGTTGTGTTTAGGACCAATGATGGCCCAATAATGTGTGTTTAAGGGCAATGAGGGTCCGTTGGGACCAATGAGTCCCAATAAAGTGTGTATATAACCAATAAGTTGTGTTTAAGACCAATTATGGCCCAAAAAGGTGTGTTTAGTTGGGACCAATGAGTCCCGCTTATGTGTGTATATGACCAATACGTTGTGTTTAGGACCAATGATGGCATAATAAAGTGGGTTTAGGGACAATGAGGGTTAGTTGGCACCAATGAGTACTAATAGGGTATTTATATAACCAATAAGTTGTGTTTACGACCAATTATGGCCCAATATGGTGTGTTTAGTTGGGACTAATGAGTCCCACTAAGGTGTGTATATAACCAATTAATTTATGTTTAGGACCACCGATGGCCCAATAAGGTGTGTTTAGTAGGGCAATGAGGGTCGGTTAGGACCAATAAGTCCTAGTAAGGTGTGTATATAACCAATAAGTTGTGTTTAGGACCAATGATGGCCCTATAAGGAGTGTTTAGTAGGGCAATGAGGGTCGGTTGGGACCAATAAGTCCTAGTAAGGTGTGTCTTATATAACCAATAAGTTGTGTTTAGGACCAATGATGGCCCAATAATGTGTGTTTAAGGGCAATGAGGGTCCGTTGGGACCAATGAGTCCCAATAAAGTGTGTATATAACCAATAAGTTGTGTTTACGACCAATTATGGCCCAATAAGGTGTGTTTAGTTGGGACCAATGAGTCCCACTAAGGTGTGCATATAACCAATACATTGTGTTTAGGACCAATGATGGCACAATAAGGTGTGTTTAGTAGGACAATGAGGGTTAGTTGGCACCAATAAGTCCTAGTAAGGTGTGTATATAACCAATAAGTATGTGTTTAGGACGAATGATGGCCCAATAATGGTGTGTTTAGTTGGGACTAATGAGTCCCACTAAGGTGTGTATATAACCAATAAGTTGTGTTTAGGACCAATGATGGCCCAATAAGGTGTGTTTAGTAGGGCAATGAGGGTCGGTTGGGACCAATAAGTCCTAGTAAGGTGTGTCTTATATAACCAATAAGTTGTGTTTAGGACCAATGATGGCCCAATAATGTGTGTTTAAGGGCAATGAGGGTCCGTTGGGACCAATGAGTCCCAATAAAGTGTGTATATAACCAATAAGTTGTGTTTAAGACCAATTATGGCCCAATAAGGTGTGTTTAGTTGGGACCAATGAGTCCCGCTTATGTGTGTATATGACCAATACGTTGTGTTTAGGACCAATGATGGCATAATAAAGTGGGTTTAGGGACAATGAGGGTTAGTTGGCACCAATGAGTCCTAATAGGGTGTTTATATAACCAATAAGTTGTGTTTACGACCAATTATGGCCCAATATGGTGTGTTTAGTTGGGACTAATGAGTCCCACTAAGGTGTGTATATAACCAATTAATTTATGTTTAGGACCACCGATGGCCCAATAAGGTGTGTTTAGTAGGGCAATGAGGGTCGGTTAGGACCAATAAGTCCTAGTAAGGTGTGTATATAACCAATAAGTTGTGTTTAGGACCAATGATGGCCCTATAAGGAGTGTTTAGTAGGGCAATGAGGGTCGGTTGGGAGCAATAAGTCCTAGTAAGGTGTGTCTTATATAACCAATAAGTTGTGTTTAGGACCAATGATGGCCCAATAATGTGTGTTTAAGGGCAATGAGGGTCCGTTGGGACCAATGAGTCCCAATAAAGTGTGTATATAACCAATAAGTTGTGTTTACGACCAATTATGGCCCAATATGGTGTGTTTAGTTGGGACTAATGAGTCCCACTAAGGTGTGTATATAACCAATAAATTATGTCTAGGACCAATGATGGCCCAATAAGGTGTGTTTAGTAGGGCAATGAGGGTCGGTTGGGAGCAATAAGTCCTAGTAAGGTGTGTCTTATATAACCAATAAGTTGTGTTTAGGACCAATGATGGCCCAATAATGTGTGTTTAAGGGCAATGAGGGTCCGTTGGGACCAATGAGTCCCAATAAAGTGTGTATATAACCAATAAGTTGTGTTTACGACCAATTATGGCCCAATAAGGTGTGTTTAGTTGGGACCAATGAGTCCCACTAATGTGTGCATATAACCAATACTTGTGTTTAGGACCAATGATGGAACAATAAAGTGGGTTTAGGGACAATGAGGGTTAGTTGGCACCAATGAGTCCTAATAGGGTGTTTATATAACCAATAAGTTGTGTTTACGACCAATTATGGCCCAATATGGTGTGTTTAGTTGGGACTAATGAGTCCCACTAAGGTGTGTATATAACCAATAAATTATGTTTAGGACCAATGATGGCCCAATAAGGTGTGTTTAGTAGGGCAATGAGGGTCGGTTAGGACCAATAAGTCCTAGTAAGGTGTGTATATAACCAATAAGTTGTGTTTAGGACGAATGATGGCCCAATAATGTGTGTTTAATTGGGACTAATGAGTCCCACTAAGGTGTGTATATAACCAATAAGTTGTGTTTAGGACCAATGATGGCCCAATAAGGTGTGTTTAGTAGGGCAATGAGGGTCGGTTGGGACCAATAAGTCCTAGTAAGGTGTGTCTTATATAACCAATAAGTTGTGTTTAGGACCAATGATGGCCCAATAATGTGTGTTTAAGGGCAATGAGGGTCCGTTGGGACCAATGAATCCCAATAAAGTGTGTATATAACCAATAAGTTGTGTTTAAGACCAATTATGGCCCAAAAAGGTGTGTTTAGTTGGGACCAATGAGTCCCGCTTATGTGTGTATATGACCAATACGTTGTGTTTAGGACCAATGATGGCATAATAAAGTGGGTTTAGGGACAATGAGGGTTAGTTGGCACCAATGAGTACTAATAGGGTATTTATATAACCAATAAGTTGTGTTTACGACCAATTATGGCCCAATATGGTGTGTTTAGTTGGGACTAATGAGTCCCACTAAGGTGTGTATATAACCAATTAATTTATGTTTAGGACCACCGATGGCCCAATAAGGTGTGTTTAGTAGGGCAATGAGGGTCGGTTAGGACCAATAAGTCCTAGTAAGGTGTGTATATAACCAATAAGTTGTGTTTAGGACCAATGATGGCCCTATAAGGAGTGTTTAGTAGGGCAATGAGGGTCGGTTGGGAGCAATAAGTCCTAGTAAGGTGTGTCTTATATAACCAATAAGTTGTGTTTAGGACCAATGATGGCCCAATAATGTGTGTTTAAGGGCAATGAGGGTCCGTTGGGACCAATGAGTCCCAATAAAGTGTGTATATAACCAATAAGTTGTGTTTACGACCAATTATGGCCCAATATGGTGTGTTTAGTTGGGACTAATGAGTCCCACTAAGGTGTGTATATAACCAATAAATTATGTTTAGGACCAATGATGGCCCAATAAGGTGTGTTTAGTAGGGCAATGAGGGTCGGTTAGGACCAATAAGTCCTAGTAAGGTGTGTATATAACCAATAAGTTGTGTTTAGGACGAATGATGGCCCAATAATGTGTGTTTAATTGGGACTAATGAGTCCCACTAAGGTGTGTATATAACCAATAAGTTGTGTTTAGGACCAATGATGGCCCAATAAGGTGTGTTTAGTAGGGCAATGAGGGTCGGTTGGGACCAATAAGTCCTAGTAAGGTGTGTCTTATATAACCAATAAGTTGTGTTTAGGACCAATGATGGCCCAATAATGTGTGTTTAAGGGCAATGAGGGTCCGTTGGGACCAATGAGTCCCAATAAAGTGTGTATATAACCAATAAGTTGTGTTTAAGACCAATTATGGCCCAAAAAGGTGTGTTTAGTTGGGACCAATGAGTCCCGCTTATGTGTGTATATGACCAATACGTTGTGTTTAGGACCAATGATGGCATAATAAAGTGGGTTTAGGGACAATGAGGGTTAGTTGGCACCAATGAGTACTAATAGGGTATTTATATAACCAATAAGTTGTGTTTACGACCAATTATGGCCCAATATGGTGTGTTTAGTTGGGACTAATGAGTCCCACTAAGGTGTGTATATAACCAATTAATTTATGTTTAGGACCACCGATGGCCCAATAAGGTGTGTTTAGTAGGGCAATGAGGGTCGGTTAGGACCAATAAGTCCTAGTAAGGTGTGTATATAACCAATAAGTTGTGTTTAGGACCAATGATGGCCCTATAAGGAGTGTTTAGTAGGGCAATGAGGGTCGGTTGGGAGCAATAAGTCCTAGTAAGGTGTGTCTTATATAACCAATAAGTTGTGTTTAGGACCAATGATGGCCCAATAATGTGTGTTTAAGGGCAATGAGGGTCCGTTGGGACCAATGAGTCCCAATAAAGTGTGTATATAACCAATAAGTTGTGTTTACGACCAATTATGGCCCAATATGGTGTGTTTAGTTGGGACTAATGAGTCCCACTAAGGTGTGTATATAACCAATAAATTATGTCTAGGACCAATGATGGCCCAATAAGGTGTGTTTAGTAGGGCAATGAGGGTCGGTTGGGAGCAATAAGTCCTAGTAAGGTGTGTCTTATATAACCAATAAGTTGTGTTTAGGACCAATGATGGCCCAATAATGTGTGTTTAAGGGCAATGAGGGTCCGTTGGGACCAATGAGTCCCAATAAAGTGTGTATATAACCAATAAGTTGTGTTTACGACCAATTATGGCCCAATAAGGTGTGTTTAGTTGGGACCAATGAGTCCCACTAATGTGTGCATATAACCAATACTTGTGTTTAGGACCAATGATGGAACAATAAAGTGGGTTTAGGGACAATGAGGGTTAGTTGGCACCAATGAGTCCTAATAGGGTGTTTATATAACCAATAAGTTGTGTTTACGACCAATTATGGCCCAATATGGTGTGTTTAGTTGGGACTAATGAGTCCCACTAAGGTGTGTATATAACCAATAAATTATGTTTAGGACCAATGATGGCCCAATAAGGTGTGTTTAGTAGGGCAATGAGGGTCGGTTAGGACCAATAAGTCCTAGTAAGGTGTGTATATAACCAATAAGTTGTGTTTAGGACGAATGATGGCCCAATAATGTGTGTTTAATTGGGACTAATGAGTCCCACTAAGGTGTGTATATAACCAATAAGTTGTGTTTAGGACCAATGATGGCCCAATAAGGTGTGTTTAGTAGGGCAATGAGGGTCGGTTGGGACCAATAAGTCCTAGTAAGGTGTGTCTTATATAACCAATAAGTTGTGTTTAGGACCAATGATGGCCCAATAATGTGTGTTTAAGGGCAATGAGGGTCCGTTGGGACCAATGAGTCCCAATAAAGTGTGTATATAACCAATAAGTTGTGTTTAAGACCAATTATGGCCCAAAAAGGTGTGTTTAGTTGGGACCAATGAGTCCCGCTTATGTGTGTATATGACCAATACGTTGTGTTTAGGACCAATGATGGCATAATAAAGTGGGTTTAGGGACAATGAGGGTTAGTTGGCACCAATGAGTACTAATAGGGTATTTATATAACCAATAAGTTGTGTTTACGACCAATTATGGCCCAATATGGTGTGTTTAGTTGGGACTAATGAGTCCCACTAAGGTGTGTATATAACCAATTAATTTATGTTTAGGACCACCGATGGCCCAATAAGGTGTGTTTAGTAGGGCAATGAGGGTCGGTTAGGACCAATAAGTCCTAGTAAGGTGTGTATATAACCAATAAGTTGTGTTTAGGACCAATGATGGCCCTATAAGGAGTGTTTAGTAGGGCAATGAGGGTCGGTTGGGAGCAATAAGTCCTAGTAAGGTGTGTCTTATATAACCAATAAGTTGTGTTTAGGACCAATGATGGCCCAATAATGTGTGTTTAAGGGCAATGAGGGTCCGTTGGGACCAATGAGTCCCAATAAAGTGTGTATATAACCAATAAGTTGTGTTTACGACCAATTATGGCCCAATATGGTGTGTTTAGTTGGGACTAATGAGTCCCACTAAGGTGTGTATATAACCAATAAATTATGTCTAGGACCAATGATGGCCCAATAAGGTGTGTTTAGTAGGGCAATGAGGGTCGGTTGGGAGCAATAAGTCCTAGTAAGGTGTGTCTTATATAACCAATAAGTTGTGTTTAGGACCAATGATGGCCCAATAATGTGTGTTTAAGGGCAATGAGGGTCCGTTGGGACCAATGAGTCCCAATAAAGTGTGTATATAACCAATAAGTTGTGTTTACGACCAATTATGGCCCAATAAGGTGTGTTTAGTTGGGACCAATGAGTCCCACTAATGTGTGCATATAACCAATACTTGTGTTTAGGACCAATGATGGAACAATAAAGTGGGTTTAGGGACAATGAGGGTTAGTTGGCACCAATGAGTCCTAATAGGGTGTTTATATAACCAATAAGTTGTGTTTACGACCAATTATGGCCCAATATGGTGTGTTTAGTTGGGACTAATGAGTCCCACTAAGGTGTGTATATAACCAATAAATTATGTTTAGGACCAATGATGGCCCAATAAGGTGTGTTTAGTAGGGCAATGAGGGTCGGTTAGGACCAATAAGTCCTAGTAAGGTGTGTATATAACCAATAAGTTGTGTTTAGGACGAATGATGGCCCAATAATGTGTGTTTAATTGGGACTAATGAGTCCCACTAAGGTGTGTATATAACCAATAAGTTGTGTTTAGGACCAATGATGGCCCAATAAGGTGTGTTTAGTAGGGCAATGAGGGTCGGTTGGGACCAATAAGTCCTAGTAAGGTGTGTCTTATATAACCAATAAGTTGTGTTTAGGACCAATGATGGCCCAATAATGTGTGTTTAAGGGCAATGAGGGTCCGTTGGGACCAATGAGTCCCAATAAAGTGTGTATATAACCAATAAGTTGTGTTTAAGACCAATTATGGCCCAAAAAGGTGTGTTTAGTTGGGACCAATGAGTCCCGCTTATGTGTGTATATGACCAATACGTTGTGTTTAGGACCAATGATGGCATAATAAAGTGGGTTTAGGGACAATGAGGGTTAGTTGGCACCAATGAGTCCTAATAGGGTATTTATATAACCAATAAGTTGTGTTTACGACCAATTATGGCCCAATATGGTGTGTTTAGTTGGGACTAATGAGTCCCACTAAGGTGTGTATATAACCAATTAATTTATGTTTAGGACCACCGATGGCCCAATAAGGTGTGTTTAGTAGGGCAATGAGGGTCGGTTAGGACCAATAAGTCCTAGTAAGGTGTGTATATAACCAATAAGTTGTGTTTAGGACCAATGATGGCCCTATAAGGAGTGTTTAGTAGGGCAATGAGGGTCGGTTGGGAGCAATAAGTCCTAGTAAGGTGTGTCTTATATAACCAATAAGTTGTGTTTAGGACCAATGATGGCCCAATAATGTGTGTTTAAGGGCAATGAGGGTCCGTTGGGACCAATGAGTCCCAATAAAGTGTGTATATAACCAATAAGTTGTGTTTACGACCAATTATGGCCCAATATGGTGTGTTTAGTTGGGACTAATGAGTCCCACTAAGGTGTGTATATAACCAATAAATTATGTCTAGGACCAATGATGGCCCAATAAGGTGTGTTTAGTAGGGCAATGAGGGTCGGTTGGGAGCAATAAGTCCTAGTAAGGTGTGTCTTATATAACCAATAAGTTGTGTTTAGGACCAATGATGGCCCAATAATGTGTGTTTAAGGGCAATGAGGGTCCGTTGGGACCAATGAGTCCCAATAAAGTGTGTATATAACCAATAAGTTGTGTTTACGACCAATTATGGCCCAATAAGGTGTGTTTAGTTGGGACCAATGAGTCCCACTAATGTGTGCATATAACCAATACTTGTGTTTAGGACCAATGATGGAACAATAAAGTGGGTTTAGGGACAATGAGGGTTAGTTGGCACCAATGAGTCCTAATAGGGTGTTTATATAACCAATAAGTTGTGTTTACGACCAATTATGGCCCAATATGGTGTGTTTAGTTGGGACTAATGAGTCCCACTAAGGTGTGTATATAACCAATAAATTATGTTTAGGACCAATGATGGCCCAATAAGGTGTGTTTAGTAGGGCAATGAGGGTCGGTTAGGACCAATAAGTCCTAGTAAGGTGTGTATATAACCAATAAGTTGTGTTTAGGACGAATGATGGCCCAATAATGTGTGTTTAATTGGGACTAATGAGTCCCACTAAGGTGTGTATATAACCAATAAGTTGTGTTTAGGACCAATGATGGCCCAATAAGGTGTGTTTAGTAGGGCAATGAGGGTCGGTTGGGACCAATAAGTCCTAGTAAGGTGTGTCTTATATAACCAATAAGTTGTGTTTAGGACCAATGATGGCCCAATAATGTGTGTTTAAGGGCAATGAGGGTCCGTTGGGACCAATGAGTCCCAATAAAGTGTGTATATAACCAATAAGTTGTGTTTAAGACCAATTATGGCCCAAAAAGGTGTGTTTAGTTGGGACCAATGAGTCCCGCTTATGTGTGTATATGACCAATACGTTGTGTTTAGGACCAATGATGGCATAATAAAGTGGGTTTAGGGACAATGAGGGTTAGTTGGCACCAATGAGTACTAATAGGGTATTTATATAACCAATAAGTTGTGTTTACGACCAATTATGGCCCAATATGGTGTGTTTAGTTGGGACTAATGAGTCCCACTAAGGTGTGTATATAACCAATTAATTTATGTTTAGGACCACCGATGGCCCAATAAGGTGTGTTTAGTAGGGCAATGAGGGTCGGTTAGGACCAATAAGTCCTAGTAAGGTGTGTATATAACCAATAAGTTGTGTTTAGGACCAATGATGGCCCTATAAGGAGTGTTTAGTAGGGCAATGAGGGTCGGTTGGGAGCAATAAGTCCTAGTAAGGTGTGTCTTATATAACCAATAAGTTGTGTTTAGGACCAATGATGGCCCAATAATGTGTGTTTAAGGGCAATGAGGGTCCGTTGGGACCAATGAGTCCCAATAAAGTGTGTATATAACCAATAAGTTGTGTTTACGACCAATTATGGCCCAATAAGGTGTGTTTAGTTGGGACCAATGAGTCCCACTAAGGTGCATATAACCAATACTTGTGTTTAGACCAATGATGGACAATATGGTGTGGTTAGTTGGCACCAATGAGTCCTATAAGGTGTGTATATAACCAATAAGTTTGTTTACGACCAATATGGCCCAATAGGTGTGTGTAGTCGGGACTAATGAGTCCCACTAAGGTGTGTATATAACCAATAAGTTGTGTTTAGGACCAATGATGGCCCAATAAGGTGTGTTTAGTAGGGCAATGAGGGTCGGTTGGGAGCAATAAGTCCTAGTAAGGTGTGTCTTATATAACCAATAAGTTGTGTTTAGGACCAATGATGGCCCAATAATGTGTGTTTAAGGGCAATGAGGGTCCGTTGGGACCAATGAGTCCCAATAAAGTGTGTATATAACCAATAAGTTGTGTTTACGACCAATTATGGCCCAATAAGGTGTGTTTAGTTGGGACCAATGAGTCCCACTAATGTGTGCATATAACCAATACTTGTGTTTAGGACCAATGATGGAACAATAAAGTGGGTTTAGGGACAATGAGGGTTAGTTGGCACCAATGAGTCCTAATAAGGTGTTTATATAACCAATAAGTTGTGTTTACGACCAATTATGGCCCAATATGGTGTGTTTAGTTGGGACTAATGAGTCCCACTAAGGTGTGTATATAACCAATAAATTATGTTTAGGACCAATGATGGCCCAATAAGGTGTGTTTAGTAGGGCAATGAGGGTCGGTTAGGACCAATAAGTCCTAGTAAGGTGTGTATATAACCAATAAGTTGTGTTTAGGACGAATGATGGCCCAATAATGTGTGTTTAGATTGGGACTAATGAGTCCCACTAAGGTGTGTATATAACCAATAAGTTGTGTTTAGGACCAATGATGGCCCAATAAGGTGTGTTTAGTAGGGCAATGAGGGTCGGTTGGGACCAATAAGTCCTAGTAAGGTGTGTCTTATATAACCAATAAGTTGTGTTTAGGACCAATGATGGCCCAATAATGTGTGTTTAAGGGCAATGAGGGTCCGTTGGGACCAATGAGTCCCAATAAAGTGTGTATATAACCAATAAGTTGTGTTTACGACCAATTATGGCCCAAAAAGGTGTGTTTAGTTGGGA
>JBCNJP010014265.1:0-11181 GCA_039602395.1 Deinandra increscens subsp. villosa | reverse complement strand
CGGAGTTGAGCGAAATACATAATCAACAAGTGCAATCATCTATATGAGAGTTTCACAAAATCACGAGGATTTAGTTTATAAATGAGGGTGGACCCTGATAGTTCAATTACGGTGACATTAAGTGATAATCATTTGAAAACGTGTGGGAGATGTGAAAACTGAGGAAGCTTCGAATTGACTTCACGAATACCATGAAATGCAAATCTTGGTTAGAATCGAGATGTCATGGGACTCGAGTTATCAGTAAAATACAAGGGGAATGAATAGAGTTGTAATCTCTAGTGAAAGTAGAGTTATAAGTTAATAGTATAAATCATGGTGTCGCATGAGATGAAATACACATAAGAGTGTTGTATGATATCATAAAATTGTAAAACAAGATCCATAAGGAAAACATTGTAGGTGATAAAACACAGGAGATTACGTACGTGAATCTCGTAAAAGAAAATGTGGTAAATCAATCGAATTAATCATGAGGAGTGAAAATGTAAAATCGTGGGGGGTAATAGAACAATATCGAGAGTGACAAGAATAAAGTGTCATTAAAATCATGAAAATAGCGAGTCAATACAATATGGGAGATCATCATGTAAAACATGCGAAATTAAGAATTTATGAGAGTGTAGAATAAAATATCGAGCATCATTGAAAACATAAAATTTGCAACTTAGCGTAAGACAAGAAATCGTGATGGTTTGGTAAACATAATGGAGTGGTCCTCATTTCCCGATTGGGAAACTACAACTGTGGCTAATCAGAGTTATTTGTGGTTCCTAGCAATATTTATTACAACATGCTTTGGCGAATAGGTTCCGACACTCACACCAAGGGTTTCCAGGTTGGCATCCAGGACCCATGGTAGAGTAGGATTTATATGCAAGGCTAGACATAGGCAGCCCCCCAGGCTACCGGTTTCTTCCCCCTTCCAGTTACTACATCTCTACTGCTAGAAACCTTACTCCGAAGAGAGTTTAAAATCAAAAAACTATTTTTCTAAAATGGTACGTAAGGCACCATTACTTAAGAAAGATGCAAGAAAGCCTCAAACTATTAGTGTATGGGTGTGTGTTAAGTGTCTAAAACCGACAGGGAAATTAAAACAAGTAAGACTAAGAAGTACCTAAAGGACATAACAAGTAATAAAGCATACTAACCTATGGTGGAATATGTCACGGCGTGAGGATTGTCCAGATGCTCACAATACTAATGTTAAAGTTGCGATATATCTTAATCATAACCCATTTCTTTATTAATCAAAATGACATGTACAACAAATATTTCAACAACCAAATTACAAAAAATATGACAATTGTTTATTAAGGTCACAACTAAGTCCATAAGAATCCTACATGTCCACATCAAGTCCTTCATAACAAATAGCGTTTCCTGCAACATGTACAAAGTAAAGAATCAACTACAAAGTAGCTGGTGAGTAAACATAGGTTTTTGACCCATACATAAATGAAAATCATGCGATCTATAGTTAAGTGATAATGATAAGTATAGTATACAAGCTATGAAATAAAGCACCAAATAGCGTAAACCAACCGTGATAATTAGGGTCCATCACCCAAAGCCAATTACCAAGCAAGTCAGGTGGGTCATCACACTCAACAGATCCATTATGGTTACCCATGCTTTTTACACTTAATGTTACGCGTGAGTTTGAGTTTGAGTTTAAGCACAATATAGTTATACATCATACAAGTTCACATACTAGTAAGTACACATTACAACATAGCATCGCATTTGAGTTTGAGTTTGATATAACGTACATGTTACACCCCAAAAACTATAAATGCAAAAAGGGCTATGAATACTCACTGTTTTGGTAAAAAAATCACAAATGAATCTTGTATTCCAAACTTAGAATGTGAGGTAGTGTGCTTAACAATCAAATGAACAAATAATCCAAGTTAGGATGGTGACACGATGATATAACGAGGAAAACTCCAGAATCCTTCGAGTTGCCCCTAGGAATCCTGGATAAAAACCTTGGGTGCCGGCCGAATAGCCTGCCTCCTAGTCGATTTTATCGATCAGAACTATGTGATACAATGTTTCGCAGTAGTAACTGAGCTAGAGAGTGCGATATGTGTGTCCCTACTGATCGAATCCTCAATTTAATATAAATTAAACGAGCTTACTAATAGTCCGGGATTCCCGGATCTCTTCTTCCCACTTCTCTTGACCGTTGAAGCAGGATCGACCCACTTATCCCACATATGAGTTAGCTTAATCCAAGTCTTCAGTAGTTTAGTTAACTTCCATAACGTCCCTGAAAACAAATAAAGCATGTGGAAAAAATAAGGGTTAGTCGATATAAAATATTCAGGATACCTGACTGAACGGGATTCCCAAGCTGTAGCGAGATACCGGAACCTCTTGAGCTTCTCGGCGAGCATCCTGAAATCAACCCTAACACTCACATAGTGAATAGTGTTCAAGAGATGAGAATAGCACCGAGAAAGGAAAGACGACTAATCCCGACGATTACCTAATAATTAATTGACTAAAAATAATAATAGATGCTCGAGACGACCGGGACAGAGGTTTAGGTATATGACTAATTAACGAAGTATTTTAATTAAAGTATTAAAAAAATTAAATATAAATATATCAATACTTTAGACTTCTCGGACATGCTTTGGCCAATAATCTATAACACCCTCATCGGGGCGTCCCAGGTAAGCATGCAGGTCCGACGGTTGATCCGAATTTATGCACAAAGACTTACCTCATGATAGAGACCCACTTACCAGTGCTTCACTCTTCTAGTTAGTACATGCCCAATTGGTTTCAAGTATTGACACAAACGTTCTATTCAAATAGTCTATTCTGAACTTTAAAACTATATTAGCAAATATCCTAAAGTCTAGGGTCTTATATATAAATACTGAAACTTAGGTTTACATATAGAAAATCCTAAACCTTCGATGTGCAAATGTGTATTTTCCCAAACTATAGGGTTAAATATGTGTTTTACCAATCTATAGAGATTAATATGTACTTTACAAAATTATAAGGTACAAAACAGAAAAATAACAACTTTAACATAATTGGAATTTCTACCCTAAAGTTCTAATAATTACATAATTAACCAAATTTTACTATAATGCATTTATGGTCGCTTTTATAGCTTTTATATTTGCGAACATAAGTATATGTTATTAAAAAAAGTCCAGAACATATTTAACACCCTTAATCCATTACAAAGCATCTGATTGATTAATAATTATAAAAAGTTTTGCTTTTATGAGTTTAAAATTAAAGATCCAACCTTTATGAACACAATCAAGTTTTTTAATGTTATAAAATCATCATATTACACTTGTATAAAAGTTTAGAATCGATTAGAAACATCAACAATAGGTTTAATTGATTTCTAGATGGATTTCCTAATTAAATAATAAGAACACGGTGTTCACTTTTTGATTTACCCAACAGGAACAGGAACAGAAAACGAAGAGTAGGGTCTCGACGGAAATGATAAAACAAACATTTTCTGTGAAGAAACATACTTGAGAAAACCGAAGGACGGTGGAAAATCGATTGGTCAAAAATCTGCACAGTTGAGTTGCTAAAATCCGATTGAGAGCACTTGGAATGAAATTGATGAATTGTTTGGTCAAGTAAAGGTTCCAGGAATGATTTTAGTCGGTATTTATATAGGAAAGTGGTCATAGGGCTTGAATTTGAGAGATAAAGATAAGGAAAGTTTGAAAAATTAATTTATTGAATAATTTGAATGATCTGATCAAATCATATACGAACTTCAATTGATTAGGATATTCCAGAAGTTTCAAAGTTGGTTACAAGTGATAAGGAATCGAAAATTGGGATAAAAACGAGTTTAAAACGAAGATTGGGTGGTCACATAGGACAAAAACAAGTCCAAAACGCGATCAGGCAGCAGGTCTACTGATGCTTCATTGTCGCGTATTGTTATGAAAAAGGTATGGCCCCTCGCGTAGCGCGAAGGCGGGGGTGCAAAATGTAAATTATTATATATTTATTTTTTCGCATTGCTTTTATTCTCGGACCGTTTCAACTCGTAATCACTTTACATTTTGCAACCAAGTTTATAAACCTTATAAAAACATGATGTAATGGAAAAATATGACTTTTGAAATTTATGGGTTCCCGGTTACGATGATTCGCGAACTGAAAACGCGTAAAAATCACGTATTGATAATTTCTCGTTATAAAGCGACAAATCCAAATCATAGCCATAAAAATCAATCTTTGACTTTGGTAAATGATAATTGAATATTTAAATTGTATTAATTGAGCTATACAAGTCTTCTGGTTACTATTGAAATCACGTAAAACATCGTAAGTTGTTTTATTTAACAGTTAGATTAATATAAAAAATTAACCAATTGAATATTTTATTTCGAAAAATAATTTAGGATCATTAAAATATCATTCAGGTTTGACAAACAGGTCAGGTTTGACAAATGTGTTGGACTTGGATGTTACATTCGGTACACGAGGATAGTGAGAGCTAAGAACCTCCACTTAAGTGGCAGTTGAGCCTTCTTGATTGTTTTTCTCTATGGGTTGCCACCATAGCATATTACTTTGAATGTTTTCTGTACACGTTAAACTCAACTTCGATGTAGCCTCCTTCATCTCTGAGTTAAAGGTGTTTCCTGATTAGAGCTTCTGTGACACAAATTCGGTTTCCCTTCACTGTTGACTTGGCTTGCAGACCACCTTCTATAGAACCTTTGATTCCAATATTGTCGCAAAATTCTTTCATAGTTACCTCAAAGATGGTGGGATTGATAATTAGTTCAATAGAGCATCAATCATCCCATCGAATATCACTGGTTTGTCAGATTTTTCTAGAAACGCCACCATGTATGCTCAAGGAAGAATGAAGATTTGGGTTCAATAGAACTGCTTACCTTGCTCCCCTTTGCTTTTGGTGCCATTTTTTATGTTTGATTTTGATGAGAGTTGGAGATTTTCTAATTCATTTGAGTGAAAATGGTGAAGATTTTGGGATTTTGGAATGAATGGGAAGTTTGGGCTTGAGTGGTTTTAAAAAATTTCGATTGTAAGGAGGGAGAAGAGGGAAACGGTTCTGAAAAAGTTAGAGTGGATCCCATGACATAATTTCTGTCATTTTATCCGCTACTATAGTGCCCCATGAATCGCTAGTACAGTACTAATGATATAGCGTGTACAATAGTTAATTACAGCATAACATTGTATTTGTCAAGATAAAGATATTTAATGAGTTGGCTCGGAACCAAACCTTTCGGATGAAGTTAACGCACTTCATTTAGAAGAATTCTCTCGGATCACACTTCTCTTGGATCGAACTTTTCTTGACGACACTTTATAATGACACGCATATTAGGTATACTGTTAGAGCATATTCCTATGCTAACGTGTGTCTCGTTTATTGTATCTAATCTAGAGCATCTGTGTGGATAATATAGTCACTGGCCGTACCAGATGCACCGCCGGACCAGATGGTCCGCAGGTGGTACGCTGGCCTGTTACTAAGTGACTATAAATAGCTTGTTAGAGAGAGTGTTTAGAAGTTCTGTCATTTTCATATCTCTTAACTGTGAATCAATAAAGCAAAGCTTTATTTACATCGTGTTCATTCTCTGATTACCGAATCATGCAGTAGTAAGATCGTCTCGAGGTTTTACATATACTCAATTGTTACAACTTCTCTTAGATGATTTCTCTCGGAATATGTTCACCCTGATGGATTGTCTTAGAACATTTGCTTCAAGGAATACTCTCTTGGTGGTGGTTTGCAAGGGGTTCGAAGTGAATGTTTTCTCGGATGGTTCTCTCGGAAGTGAATTTCACAAGGTTTCCTTGGATAGTTTCTCTAGATGCTCACAATACACAGATTTCAAAATTTCCCACTTACCATATTTTTGAACTATGAGGTTCACAACATGGATGAAATGAGTTGTAATTGTCATAAAGAGTTTTATTTCGTTATATGTTTGTATCAAGAGAAGGATATTTTAAGACACAAACAGTTTCATTAAAGATTAAGTTATATACAAATTCTGAAAATGATTGAGTTACTCAAAATTCATCATCCCAATGGTTGAGATGAGGTAGAAAAATCTTGCCTTATCAAAAGATTTTGTGAATAAATCAGCCATTTGATGATCTGTATGAACTTTATGCAACTTGATTAAGTTCTTTCCAACACAATCTCTAATGAAATGGTATCTGAGCTCATTGTGTAGTCTTTGAGTGCTTCACTAGATTGTTGGTGATGGAGATTGCACTAGATTGTTGGTGATGGAGATTGCACTTGTTGAGACACAAGTTTGCTTCTTGCATGGCCATGAGACGCGTCTTTCTCCAACAAATTAATATCCACCTAATGTTGATTTCTCTTTCTAGATTACAGCCTCCATAATCACTATCAATGTAGCCTTGAAGAGTGATATTAGTATTCTTAGGATACCACACCCTAAACTTTTGTTGTCCTTTTAGGTGTCTAAAATTTTTCTTTATAACATTCATGTAGAATTCTTTCGATGCAGCCTAATATAATGCACATAATCAAACACCAAACATGATGCCAGGTCTACTTTCAATTAGATACATCAGAGAAACTATCATGGCTCTGAAGGTGTGCTCATCAATAGGTTCACCACTAAAGTCAACTAATAACTTATGGGAAGTTGATATAGGAGTTTTTGCAGTTGAGGTATGTCACACCCCCACTTCCCGCCCCTTGCCAAGGACCAGAAGTACAGGTGTGGGGCCGGTTGTTCGTATTAGATTCCGCGAAAGCATCAGGTTAATAGTAAGAGTACACAACATACACACACAAACAACATAATACTAACAACAGACCGCCTTATTTACAAAATGCTAGCTACAAGGAGTTCTATGACTCCAGTAGCTAACACGAGGTTCGGTCCCAGATAATCTAAGTCATAACAAGGTGTTCAGAATAAACTAAAGAAATTAACAAAAGACAGTAGGCACGTGCAAGATCTGAATATGCAAAATCAAGGAAACACAGCCTTCAACAGCGGTCCCCAACCATATCCTTTCCGCCAGACTCAATACCTGCTTTAAAGCTACTTACCTTCATCATGAACTAAAACGAGTCAACAACAATAATGTTGTCGGTTAGTCCGCAACAATAATACAATCAAATATTTTCTCATTCTCATTACTACTAAACTATGTGAGTTTACTGAAGATCTGCCGTAGGTCAACACTCAATCTGGCATAACACAGGCGCATGCCCCTATGTGCCCTTCATGTTCAGGTATATAGTGACACACTCCACCCTGATAAGCATCAAATGGATGTGAAGCCAATCCGCTACCTACCTAATCAGCTGTTAAGCTCCCCTATATCCATGTGACATACACAATCTTGAAAGCTTACTACCCAGCATACGACCCACCCAACTAGCAAACTCATACACGGTATAGTAATAGAGACTAAGCAGTAAAACAGTTCATGAGCACCCCAAAACATTAAAATAATTTAAAAAGGGGAAGCTATTGGTACTCATAGGTATGAAGGACTTATGAAGTTAAATTAACGTTCCACCATGTCTAGATGCAAGTTACCCTATGATATAAAATCATTTCCGCAAATCAGTACCTAAGCTACTGACTTACTTTACCAGACAATACAGATTCACGTCAATTTACAACGGGTCTCCATATTGTCACCCGAATTATTAATCAAGAACTCTTAAACTAATTAATTAGTTAAATGTTATATAACTTCAACTTAGTTCCAAACAGTTCATTAAAATCTCAGAACAGTACTATTCTAGATTCATGGCCTCAGATTTCCGGTTCACAAAATTTTAATCAATTTACCAAACTGTCTCATGATGAATACAGGTGCATCACACTATACTGACACGACCGAATCCAACAATCTATTAACTTCTAGAAATCCCACGATACAATCGTATGGCCATTACATAAATACGATTGTATTATCCTCGAAATCAAATTCTCAAATATGTAACCCCATGATACGACCGTATTGTCATAATACGGATACGACCATATAACCCTTGAGATTCAGTTCTCAAATCTGTCGACCGCCGATACGGTCGTATTACTTTTAACCCATATACGGTCATATTCATATCAGGTCAGAACACTGATTTGGTCATTTTGACCATTTTGAGCCAAATTTAATCAAACCAATTAATAGTAGAACACTTCTAATACTTATTTTAGTATAAAAAACATATCCAAATGCTCAGAATGTCATTTTAATGATCACCATACATGCATGCATACACTTAGGTAAATTTACATAAAAGGTAAATCTTACCTCAAGAGAAGCTTTCCTTCCAAGAAATGAGTCTATTGACACTCCCAGATTTCACCAAGAATCTCAGCAAGCCTCTGCATGCATCCATTTAGAGGTTAACCCCATTATTCAAGAACTTCCCTAAATTGGAAGTTTTTTATGGATGCATGTCCAATCCATCACCAACCTTAGTGACTTTGATGTCTCTGGTCCACAAACATCTCCCTTGATGATTCTTACAGCCACAGAAACATGGATAACTTCAAAAGCTAGCACTAATTACCCATCATATTGCAATAGAATGTGAATTAGAAGCTTACCTTAAGGATTCTAGCTTAAATCCTTGAATCCAAACCCCAAATCAGCCACTGGAACTCTATGGCCGCAGAATGGAGAGAAAACCAGCTGAGGAATTGGTTTCATCCAACCAAATGACCAAAAATAAATAAAATTAAGAATTTGTATTCTCGTGTTGATACGGCCGTATTGATAAGATCAGTACGTGCATATCACGACATCCGAGTGGTTTCAGAACTTGATCTGACCCGGTCATACCGTATTGCTCTAATGAATACAATACATCCCGCGATATGGGTGTATCACCGTTATGTGATACGGCCGTATTAGGCCAAACACTTAGAAAAATTTCTTTTTTTCTCCCTTTCATTCCTTTAACAACCGTGCTTTGATCATTACATTCTCCCCCCTCAAATGAATTCCATCCCGGAATTCTATCTAAGGTTCAAATAATTAGGGATATTTTCTCCTTATATCTGCATCTGACTCCCAAGTAATATCTAGACCTCGTCGAGCATCCCATCTTACTTTTACCATGGGAATCTGTTTCCTTCTTTATTTCTTCACTATCCACTCCAGAATTTCAACGGGTTGTTCTTAAAAACGAAGCTTTTCATATACTTAAATGTCCTCTAGTGGAGTTACTAGTGTTTCATCCGTTACGCACTTTCGTAAATTTGAGACATGAAATGGATCCCACTGAGCTCCTGTGGTAACTCCAATCGATAGGAAACAATACCAACCTTGTTAATAATCTTAAACGGACCGATACAACAAGGACTCAACTTTCCATGTTTACCAAATCGAATCAGTCATTTTCAAGGTGATACTTTTAGCATATCCATGTCACCCTTTTCAAAATTCATATGATTCGGACACTTGTCTGCGTAACTAATTTACTTGTCTTGAGCAGCTTTAAGCCTTTCACGGATTTGCTTAATCTTCTTAGTCGTTTCCACAACAACTTCCGGTCCAGTTAATTGTCCTTCACCAACTTCTGACCAGCAGACTAGTGTACGACACTTTCGACCATACAACGCCTCGCATGGTGTTGCTTTTATACTCGAGTGGTAGCTATTATTATATGAAAGTTCCATAAAAGAAAATACTTATCCATGCTATCACCGAATTCAATAACACATGCCCGAAGCATATCCTCTAACATTTGGATAGTTCTCTCACTTCGCCCGTCAGTCAGAGGATCGTGAGTTGTACTTAAGTTCAATTTTGTTTCTTTTGCACGTTGAAAACTTTTCTAAAAATGGGATGTAAACCGACTGTCGCGATTTGACACAATTGACAGTGGGACACCATGCAGTTTAACAATTTCATCAATGTACAAGTTAGCCAATCTTTCCATCGAATAAGTTTCTTTGGTCAGAAAAAGTGAGCTGACTTAGTCAGACGATCCACTATAACCCATATGGTGGTATCTTTATCATTGCTTGTTTTAGGCAACTTTGTCACAGAATCTATCGTAACCAACTCCCATTTGCATACAGGTAGTTCTAACTTTTGCGGATATCCAGACGGTTTTTGATTATCTGCTTTTAACTATAGACAAGTGGAACATCTTTTCACAAATTCGGCTATATTTTTCTTCATTCCTGGACACCAATAATTTTCCTTTAAGTTATGGTACATTTTGTCACTACCGGGATGCATAATATAGTTTGACTTATGAGCTTTTTTAAGAATTATCTCACACAGCCCTCCTTCCTTAGGTATCCATATTCGATTTCCCAATCGAAGTATGCCATCTGACCCCTTAGTTAAACTCTTCTCGATCATGCTTCTTTCTTCTATGTTCAATTCCGGACTTTCCAATTGTTCCTTCTGAACTCTCAAGATCTCATCCATCAAATTTACGTGCTTTTTTATCCAACCTCATGGCATGCACGCGAAGTGGCTTTATTCTTTATTTTCTGCTCAGAGGATCAGCCACCACTTTGGCCTTTCCTAGATGGTATCTGATTTCTCAATCATAATCGCTTAAAGTCTCCATCCAGCGCCTTTGCCTCATTTTCAACTCCTTCTGACTGAACAGATGTTGAAGGCTTTTATGATCTGAGTAAACTACAAACTTAGTGCCATAAAAATAATAATGCCAAATCTTTATAGCAAAGATCACCGCACCTAATTCCAAATCATGGGTGGTATAGTTTTTCTCACGCGTCTTCAATTGTCGGGATGGGTAAGAAATGATATTCTCCATTTGCATACGCACAAATCCCAAAATGTTGATGGATGCATCACAATAGACAATAAAGTATTCAGATCCATTGGGCAATGATAATATGGGTGCAGAACTTAACTTTTTATTTAGTAACTCAAATGCATCCGTGTGTTTTTGCTTCCACTCATATTTAGCATACTTCTGAGTTAAAGCAGTTAGTGGCATAGCAATTTTGGAGACGTCTTGCATTAGCCTTCTGTAATAACCGGCTAATCCCAAGAAACGCCTTATTTCAATTGGAGATTTTGGTTGCTCCTAACTCATCATAGCTTCGACCTTAGCTGGATCCCTTGAATATATGCCTTGCTTACCACATGACCCAAACATTGAACTTCTTGCAGCCAAAAATCACATAT
>JBCNJP010014264.1:0-11183 GCA_039602395.1 Deinandra increscens subsp. villosa | reverse complement strand
CAGACTCGGTGCTTTTATCCTTGGTGTGAAAGTGTCTGAGCGTAGGATCGGTTTGGTCGATAAAAATCGTATATACGTGAGAATGCAAACACAACAATGTAAATAAACTCAATCTCTCATTAAAACGTGATAATAAGAGAATCAGAGTACACACACAATCTCACATACAAAAAATTCGTTCTATCTCTAAAACGTTTTTACAAAGACACAAACAAAATCTATTTATAGTCTATCGGATGTCCGAACTCCTTGGCTTGTCCGAACCTGAGGTTCGGCCAAGGCTCGGCCAAGGTTCGGCTGGAGTTCGACCAACAGACCAAAACTTGAAATCTTCGTGTCTTTGTCTGATCCTGCTCATTGCCATATCGTGTATCAACAAACTCCCCCTTGGCAACAGCTGGACCGTTCTTCATCAGCCTTGAACATCTGCAGCAGCCCCATCACCCTTCCGGATCAAATCGTGGTTATTTCCAGCATAGATATCGAATGCAAAACAAACTCGTATCACCCTCTAGAACTTCAGCGCTTGATCCATGTAATCAGGGTGATACAGGATTGGATTGTGATAAAGTTCGTCTATATCAGCCTTCGACAAGTCTTCAGAGTCAACTTCAGCATTCAAAAAATCTTCATCGTCATCAGATTCATCATCAAGAGTATTCACAGCTGGTGTCTAAGTCACAACGACAGATACAGGAACTTCCTGTGCTGAGACCACCGGTTCAGTAGTTGGCGGCTTAGATACCACTGGTTCTGGTTCTTGATTCACGGGTTCCTGAACCACCGAAACTTGCCTCTTAGGCCTCTTCACCCTGCCTTGTTGTGGAATTTGGTTCTGTTCCTCTATCCAGCTATAATCCAATTCTTCTAAATCACTTCCATCATCATAACGAGGTGCACCCATTGCCGGTGCCACATAGTTGACATTGGCAAGATGACCAATCAATCGCTTCAATTTAGGCTGAAACTCTAGTGCCTTCTTTTGGTAAGACGCCAGAGCACCAACACTAGCCTCAGTCATATGTTTCAGCTCCATTCTATGTGCGGAATTCTTTATCAAATCAGGATATCGGTCATTAAGCACCATCTGAAGGAATTTGGGATAAATTGCAGCTTTCTTTTGTCGTAGAGTCAAATTGTCTCTCATATAATGAAAGATCATCCCAGAAACATTGTACGGCCTGTTCATCACCAACGCGTTCATCAGAG
The DNA here is from genome assembly GCA_039602395.1 of Deinandra increscens subsp. villosa. NCBI lineage: Eukaryota > Viridiplantae > Streptophyta > Magnoliopsida > Asterales > Asteraceae > Deinandra > Deinandra increscens. The sequence continues at coordinate 9,974 of JBCNJP010014264.1, read as the reverse complement.
ATAGAATAATCTGCTGGACTTCATCATGACCAGAAATCCGGTGTCCCAAGCAGACCAACAAAACATGCGCCAGATACTTGTATGGGACGCTCAGCGATGATTTGTACACCCAATCCTTGCTTGGATCATCTGTATACCAAATCCGCTTAAAAAACGCCACATTGTCTTCATGAGGGAATTCAATAGACGTCGTTGTTGTATCAAAAATCTAACTGAAGAACTCTGCGAATTTCTGCTTCAGTCACTTCAACCGGTCGGCCTTGAATAGTCGCAACGATTCTAATCAGAGAATCAGTAATCGTACGTGCCGTATTCCAAAACTCCAGAATGATGTCTCTATACACGTCACATTGCTGAGTGATAGCATAGTGAATTCTCGACCGCCGCAGAAAATCAAATATCCCAGGTCCTCCAAATTTATCGAGTTTGCCCCGTGCAACACCAATATGTGCACAAATATTGTGTTTATCGCCAATTTTCAAGTCGTTCGCCATATCTGAAAACACATAAAAGAAAACATTCATTAAATTCAATGTTGTTAACATATATAATCACTGATTTTGTCAAATCATTGTCGTTTGCGTAAACGAACAACATTTGATCAAACATTTGAAACCCACTGAACTCTGTCCGAGCTCCCTCCGAACCCCAAGTTCGGAGTCTCGGAACCCCAGGTTCGGAGCCTGAACAACTCCAACAGGTTTGAATTTCAAAATTAGTGAAAACGACGAAATCAGACACAACCAATCAACACCCATGGTCGGATTTTGATAAGCAACACATAGACACCATTTTTAATTGCCAAAAACACGTTTTCGATGGTGTATTTTCAGATCTAAGAACTGGATTATATACGAACGAGTTTTTCCAACAGAAAACCCACAAAACACGAATGAAAATATAATCTAAGTCCACCAGTGTATTCGGAATCAAGAAATCTACCTAGAATCAGTCTCAAAATCACCAACTACACGCTAAATGAAAATTTGAAATTTTGGCAGCAGTTCGGTGCACGTTCGGAGATAACAGTAAACAATGAGCTCCGAACTCCAGGTTTGGCGTATTAATAGCCAACAAAGTTCGGACCTCCGAACTCCACGTTCGGACAAACTGTAGCACCGAACTCCTAATTCGGCCATCTCCAAGCCTTGTCCGATGATGAGGTTCGGACCTCCGAACTCCACGTTCGGTCGTGCGAACTCTAGGTTTGGAGATTTGAAAATTTATCAAAAATAACCCCTGATCTTGATGAATCTTTCAAATTGAACCTCGAAAGTTTTAAAAATCATTAATATTCCTCAAACTTTGTTCAATTTACCGATGAAATTTCTGAAATCAAGTCCATTTGGTTGTCTCCGGCATAATTTGGAATCTTTCACTAACGGTTGATCGAAAATAACGCAGAATATAAATCTTTTTGATTTTTGTAAATTTTCAAACACACCGAAAATCTTTTTGGAATTTTTCAAAATTAAGCTAAAACACACCTAGAATCTTTTTGTGATTTTTCAGATATTCAAATAACAAACCAAACAGAAATGAAACGAAATTACTAAGAATTGATATAACTTAAATATTTTTGTGAGAAAGATCCGGACGCGAGATCATATCAGCTAATGTGCATCAGAAACACTTTAATTTCATTTTTACTTAGCATGCAAGTCAAGTTGGTAGCAAATACAACTTTTCAGTTTATTTCAGCTTGGACAGATCAATTTTTATAGCTTTCTGATATGTTAAGGTATATTTAGCATGCATTGTGTAAGACCTATCTTAGGTTGGTGGCAACTCAAACATTATACCTTAGGAGTTGGTTTCATCCTTCACTTGGGTTTTACTAATAACACTAAGTGATTTCATAATAACAACCCTTAGCGATCCCATAATGATTCCTAGAGTTTTGGGATTGTTCTTAGTGATTTCTGGACTTTCTTGGCGACTTGGGATTAACTCTTGGAGATTTGGTCCTTGTACTTGGCGACCTCGCCAAACTTGGCGACCTCACCAAGCTTGGTGATATGCTTGGCGATCTGGGCTTGGCGACCTCGCCATCCCTTGGCGACCTCCCCAAGGTTGGCGACCTCACCAAGCCTTAGCGAGGTCACTAACCAGTCTTGGCGACTTCAGATTTGTTCTTGGCGACTTCGGAGTTGTTCTTGGCGATCTCGTCAGTCTGATGTCATAAAATTCACTAACTTCACTAACATTCTCTTGATTTCAGTGCAATCACGACCTGTGCTCTCTCCAGTATAAATAGCAACACTAGAATAACCCAAAATAACCTTCTGGACGGCTGTTTTGAAGAAAGAGAGCACTTGTGTGTGAAAACCCTCAAGTTCTTGAGTTTCAGAGGCGAAATCTAAGGATTTCAACAAGCAAACACTATGATTTGATCATGGATTCATGATTTCCGCACTTGAATCTGTGTATTGGATGAGTAAAGGCTCAAATTTCGTCCTGACAAATTGTATCAGAGCCATTGTTCTTCATGTTCTTGAGTTTTCTCAAAAACTTGAAGAATCACTCATTCAAGTCATCAAATCTAATTGTTTGTATGATTCCTTGAACCATTTTGAACTAAATTTCACAAGGAATCTGTTGGAATGCTTAGATTTCATCAATAATCACAATAAATGGGTCAATTTTAGAGATTTCTAGATTTATGCGAACACAAAGCATACGTGCTATACATTTCTTTTGAAAAATAAAGTCCATCTTCCACTGATTTGAGTCAAAATTGAACATGCATACATGTGAGACTCATAATTTAGGGTTGATAGAAACTTGAACCATTAAAAAACATCAAGTATTGAAGATTGTAGAGCAAAAATTGTGTTCTTGGAAATTTTTCAAAAGAATCACTATTTGATCCGATTTCACATAGATTAAGTGGTTTTTGGAGCTTGTTGTAGTTAACAAATCTGTTCCATTAAAAAACATCAAGTATTGAAGATTGTAGAGCAAAAATTGTGTTCTTGGAAATTTTTCAAAAGAATCACTATTTGATCCGATTTCACATAGATTAAGTGGTTTTTGGAGCTTGGAGTTAACAAATCTGTTCCTAAGAAAATTCCTAAACTATTGGTGTAATAAAAACTTGATTTATGAAATTTGATTTTGACCTAGTGATTATGCTCAAGAACATGGCTGGAAAATTTTCTAAGTCTTGAAAATTTGAAAATTTCAAATTTGACTTTATTGCTTGATTGATTCAAACTAAATAAGCTTCAAGATGTTTTTGATTTGTAGGTTCTGAGAAATTAACCTCAATCTTAGCATCCGTTGAAGCAATTTCTGAGATCTTGACCCGTTTGACCCATTAAGCTCTTTTGTGAAGAAACACAACTTGTTTCACCATGTCTGACTTTAACTCTGGAAATCAAATGTTCCAAGCGAATAACATGCCTCCAAAACAACTACGGGGGTTGCAACATGGATCGGAAGTCAACCACCGGAGGAGCTCAATCTTGGGAATCGATTGGTTTCGTGGCAATGCAAGAAGCAGTCAACCATGTCTACTTCACCTGCTGAAGCGGAATACATTGCAGCTGCCTCCTGCTGTTCTCAAGTCCTCTGGATCCAGAATCAGCTTCTGGACTACGGTTTGAATTTCATGTCCACCCCTATTAACATAGATAATACTACTGCCATGTTCATTGTTAAGAACCTTGTTCAGCACTCTAAGACCAAACACATAGAGATTAGGCATCACTTTATTAGGGACTGTCATGAGAAAAAGCTTATTACCTTAGTTCATGTTTCCTCTGAAAATCAACTTGCAGATCTCTTCACTAAGGGATTATATGTTTCTAGGTTTAATTTCCTAGTTCAATAAGTAGAAATGATTAACTTTGAGTAAGCTCACCTTTAGGTTCCTTTTAAGTTATTGCCTTAGTCTTAGGTTGTGTAGTCTTAGAGGTATCGTCTTTGTTCGCTTCCTTGCCGTGCAATAATCTCGTTATAGAAAACCCAAAAAGTTTTTATTTTGTTTCAATCTTTCTGACACCAAATTGAAAAGTCAAAAAGATTTTGTCTTTAAAATTTTGGATGAAAACACAAAAAGATTTTACCTTTAGTTTCTTTGAATCTTGTTAGGTTTTTGGTCATCTTTTCTTGACTATCAATAAGACATTTCATAAAGTGTTAATCAAATCTTTAGAAAATACCAAAAATATTTTATCTTATTTTATTTTGATTCTTTGTGACAATCGGTCAAGCCTAAACCGACTCACGGTTGAAAAATTAGAGAAAATCACAAAAATTTGCAAAAATAAATAAAAATCACTAAAAATAGAATCGGGTCATTTCAAACAACTTTTGTGAATACACTTGTTGAATACCTGATGACAAAGTCAAAATCTTGAATTTTTAGTGATGCTTTAATAAATACTGAAAAATTGAAGAAAATTCCAAAAATTTGAAAAAATAAATAAAAATCATGTAAATTAGAATCGGGTAATTCCCAACAACTTTTGTAAAGGAACTTGATGGGTACTTGAGTCTAAGCACAAGATCTTTGTAGTTTTGCAATGCTTAAAATTACTTTGGAAAAGAAAATCAGAAATTTTTGGTTTTTGGTTGGACAAACTAGGTGGAAAATGAAATAATTCTGGTCTTGTGATCTGACCATAGGATATGATCCAATCGATCAGTAATTCTATCATTCGATGTGTCGGTAGGCCCAGCAAAATAAGAATTAGGCAAGTCCTGTGATTAAACACTTAAAAACATGAAATTATGGACTTTAAGTCAAAACAGTTAGCAAAATCCTTTAAATTTGCTTAAGTCTAAGCTAATTAGGTCAACCAACACACTCGAGTATTTCTTTTGCGGAAAGTGCTGATTTCAAACCATCCAATAAGTGTGAATCATCACCATCTGCTGAGGAAACTCTGACCTTGTGTTCACGCGTCCCGTAATTATCATTGAAAACATTCCGTGACACATCTGCTGAGGAAACTCTGACCTTTTGTTCACGCGAATCAAAAATACACATCCATCTTGAAATCAATATTTCCCTCTAAAGAAATAGGGGGAAGAAGTTCCATAAGTGTGTGGTGCTTGACTGAAGTGCTAAACGGACAAAGCTAGGATAACTGTTTGACTTTGTGGAATAAGAAGTCAACACAACTGTCATTAAACCGGACTAAACCATGATAAATGACATCACAGTGATTTTGCTGAAAATTGCCTTGCTTGAGCTTAAGTGGAAAACAATACCGACAATCTGACTTAGGTTACTGAATCTGTGAGGTGATTTGAATTGTAAGTGTCCATGATCACGTAAATGACCGGTTTGATTCCTAACATAGTCCAACCTTTACTGAGCAAAAATATGCAAAATTAAGCAAATAACTGGAAATTGTCAGAAAATAAGGCTTTAACGGTGCAAATGAAAGCACTACGCTTTGATATAACCAAATTTGTTATAAAATGTGAATTTGGGTGCTTTGTGCTTAAAAACATCAAGTTTGGGAGAAATTTGTCAAATTTGAGGTCCATTTGCAATCTAAGTCAAAATCAACCTCTAAGTCAAATTTAACATGTTATGCACTTAGAAAATTCATTAATTTCCAAATTGCCCTTAATGAGTTTAGTTAAGTTTTTGCAATTCACTGAGCTCACAATTGAGTTTATTTTTTTTTTTTTTTTTTTTTGCTACGGGTGTTCTCATTTTGGTTGAAAATTGATCCTAAATCAGAAATTTTTTCATAAATTAACTTGCTATAAAAAAATTGTTATATTTTTCCCTTCGCTGTTGGCGATCTCGGGGTTGAGAGGATTTTGACTTGGCGACTTCGCCTCCCTCTTAACCTTTGGCGATCTCATAAAGACCAAGACTTGGTCTTGGCGATTTCGCCTAAACCTTAGCGATCTCGAGCTCCTCGAGTGTTCCTTTGGCAATGTCGAATAAAACAAAAGGGTTTGGTGATCGGTTTAAGTCCCAAATAAGACAATTTTGGGTTGTATCTCATCACTTAGATCAAACAGTAGCATTTTTTACAAAAGATGTCTGTTTGACCTATTTGGACTTTAATCGGTCTAAACTCATTCCAATAGGAGTCAAATGACTCAAATAACTTGATAAATGGATTCTCTAACATAAAGTGGTAACATTTGCTGCTTTTGTGTTGTTTTAAGAAAAAGACTGACCAAAGTGACAACACATAAGCTATTTTTTTTTTTACCATTTTTGACTGATTCCATCTTTCAATTGAATTTCACTGGATATGCTGCTTTAAATAATAGAATTAAGTCAAGTTCTGGACTTTAACCTGTCTAACATAGATTTGAACTCAATGTAGGTTAAATCTGCTATGGTTGACTAGTCTTAACTTGATTTTTGACAATTGCATGCATAGTTAACTTTTTAGGTCAAACCTGGTGAAATTCTCTCATGTTTAATGAATTTGACCCTATTTAGGCTGTGTGTGGCTACCAATCAATTGCTTAACAAATTTTGCCTAATTTAATAACAGATTTATTTCAAGAAACATTCCAAGACATTCTTGTCTCTTAAATTGATCTTAGCTCATTGTAGATCATCAAAGAGGTATGTGTCTTAAATTTATGGCAATTCTTGATATACAACTATTGAGCTACACATGGGCTGTTCATTAAACTCGCTCAATCAATTTGAATCACATTAGTCAAATTCTAATCAATTCATCATTAATCACAAACAGGATCAAGCATTGAACCTGTTGATTTCTAGAAATATCCGAATTAGATCTTAGCAAACATTAGATCTTCTTCGAGGTATGTCTTCTGATCTCTAATAAAGTATTGGAAATTTGACTTCTGACCATTCAGGTGGATTGTTCTACTTACTGATTATGCAATAACTCAATAAATTTCATGAAATATGACTTAGCATGCTAAATTTCTGCAATTCTGAGTAAGGTTTAAAACTATACTTGATTTAATGAAATGACATGCATATTAGTCATTGTTTTATGAGTCTTTATCTTTTATTCTAAATAAATGGTTAGGTTAGGAACTATTGAAGCTCATATCACACTTATAAGAAAATAAATGCTAGCAAGGTTAGAATTTAGGGCTGATTGATCCTATTTGTCTCTGACCTTGATGTTGATGCTTATGTCAGATATTGAATGCTTCTTTTTCTTTTACTTGACTTTATTTGACTTTGGTTATGTGATTTAAGCATGTGAGAACTTCATACATGTATTCTGATTCATCATTTGACATCTTGTATATGCATAAGTGAAAAATTTTCATATTACTCCCGTACAAGTAGTTAAATAGAATATACGTGTCTGTAAGTGTCTCAAATTGCTCAAATCATGTTGGATTAGGAATACTTGGTTCAAGAATCTTGTTTGACCCCAAAATCAATAATCCAAATTGTGAAAAAGTCAAGTTTAGGGGGAATCACTTCTTGATTCCTTCTTAAGCTTTTTGAGTCATTTGAGTCAAAATGTTGACTTTTTAACAAGAGTCCACTCATTTGAGTTAAATTTTACACAAATTTCTCAAATTCTATCATAATTTGCCATTACTTGTGTTTTTCATCAAATAAACATCAAACGGCATTCTTGAGTCAAAATTCACCTTGTCCTTCGCCAAAGTCAACATTTACAATAAAAGTTACTATTTCAAGGGAAATTACTGGAATTTGGGTCATGTCTACTGACATCCTCTGTTAAACTGAATTGATTGTTTTTGAGGAAATTTGAGCCTATGCCTTAAGTAAACTTCTTTTATGTCTTTGTAAGTTAATTGAAAAGCTCTGTCACTATCACGAATCTAGTGTGCCATGACATTCAGTTAACTTGTCAAATTTGATGTAATCATGTTGTTTTTTATGTGCAGATGGCTCCTAGACAGGAAAGAGCAGCCAATGCCCCTCTGGATTTCTCCAAGGCTCATAATCAAGTCTATATGAACAGGCTTTCAGAATTCTGGAAAACTCAAGTTGGATCACTAAAAACAGAGCCATACTTGGTTTCTAGGTGAATGATGCCCGGTTCTTACACGCGTTACCGGCTGGGTCAGTATGATGGACCCGAAGTTCCATTTTTCCTGAACATGAGTGAGGGAATTGGTGTGGATGAAGATTAAGGAAATAACAATGATGATGCTGATATGACAGATGTAAATGCTGCTGAACCTGATAATAATGCAGAGAATCTACAAGATGATCATCCAATCAACTAAAGATGCAACTGAATCAGACAAATCAGAAGATGAAGATGAAGAGTCTGGTATTGAAGCTGATGCGTCTGGCAATGATGCTAACGATAACTCAAATAAATCTGGATCCAAACCCGAATCTGGGTCAAGATTCCAACCTGGATCAGAATCAAGTTCTGACTCTACCAGTTCTGATACTAGGGGTCCAGAAAGAAAGAAACTGAAAACAAGAGAAAAAGCTAAAGTTAGTGAACAACTGGAAGCGTCGAGTCATAAGAGCAATAGGAGAATAAAGACCATGCAAGATCAAGATGACCACTGAAGCCTGAGTACCTTGAAGAACTGGATCATGGTTAGCCAAAGGATTTGTTATCTCTCTCGTGGTTCACAAAGGGTGTTGGAACTGTGGCACTATTCTGATTTGAATAAATTTGCGCGGGAAGACCTCTGGAGATTATATTCTGAACTGAGTGTTTGCTTAGATGATCATTATATGTATCTTGCTAGGAAGTACTCGAGGTTCTTGCTGATGCTACTCGGACAACTCAGATAGTTTGTCAGTCTCACATGTTTGTATTGCCACCAAAGGGGGAATTTGTAAGACCTATCTTAGGTTGGTGGCAACTCAAACATTACACCGTAGGAGTAGGTTTCATCCTTCACTTGGGTTTAACTAATAACACTAAGTGATTTCATAATAACAACCCTTAGCGATCCCATAATGATTCCTAGAGTTTTGGGATTGTTCTTAGTGATTTATGGACTTTCTTGGCGACTTGGGATTAACTCTTGGCGATTTGGTCCTTGTACTTGGCGACCTCGCCAAACTTGGCGACCTCACCAAGCTTGGTGATGTGCTTAGTGATCTGGTCTTGGCGACCTCGCCATCCCTTGGCGACCTCACCAAGGTTGGCGACCTCACCTATCCTTGGCGAGGTCACCAACCAGTCTTGGCGACTTCAGATTTGTTCTTGGCGACTTCGGAGTTGTTCTTGGCGATCTCGTCAGTCTGATGTCATAAATTTCACTAATTCACTAACATTCTCTTGATTTCAGTGCAATCACGACCTGTGCTCTCTCCAGTATAAATAGCAACACTAGAATAACCCAAAATAACCTTCTGGACGGCTGTTTTGAAGAAAGAGAGCACTTGTGTGTGAAAAGCCTCAAGTTCTTGAGTTTCAGAGGCGAAATCTAAGGATTTCAACAAGCAAACACTATGATTTGATCATGGATTCATGATTTCCGCACTTGAATCTGTGTATTGGATGAGTAAAGGTTCAAATTTGGTCCTAACACATTGATAATATGACAGCCCACACAATCAGAAATACTGGTAATCTGGCTTATTCTTATTATTTTTGTATTTTCCACAGAATTTGATTTCCACCGATATTTATCGCCCATGGTGTTTCATGCAAAAATAAAGCAGAACCCTAAACAAACAACAATCAGGTCGGCTGGTAGGCACACAGAGAAAGTCTGATTGTTTAGGAAAATAAATAATATAAAATAAAGCAAAAATTGTATAACCCAACAACAATCAGGTCGGTGCTCCCGCACACGCAGAGAAAGTCCGATGAGTTATACGAAACACTGAAGAAAATAAAGCAGAACGTCAAACGAACACCATTCAGGTCGATCTTTCGATACGCAGAGAAAGGCCGATCGTTTGACAAAATAAAGAAAATCAAACAAGTTTAAATCTTTACAAAATAAAAGCATGCATACACCAGAACATCTCTTATTCTGTTTTTGCCTTTTTCATTTCATTCAATGCCAAGATCACACAGCATTCGTCATGATGTGCCTTACAT